>OW964833.1:26493765-26725880 GCA_943142095.1 Ophonus ardosiacus | reverse complement strand
ATACTTGCAGGATATTTTCTCTACTATGCGCGATCAATAATGAACGGGCAACAATGGCACACACCAAGGTTGCAGGAACACGCTATGAACGAGTAACAATGGCACACACCAAAGTTACGGGAACACGGTACGGTTACAGTTACTTTGACAACACTCATCAACAATCGCGATTTCAATCTAACAATGTTGGCACACACCAACACTCATTGACAATCGCGATTACGGCGAACAGCGGCCAACACCACTGCACGGAAACAACCGTCTACACCGGTACGGTCCACCTTCTGCACTCTCTCACGAGCTGCCGGCACACACCAACAGCACTGAGTCAGAGGCAGCCAAGGTCATCTACAACCCGCTCACCTGGCCCTCACCAGGTTCGCAGAAGACGGCACACACCATCTTAGGCTCGTTGGAGAGCTAACGCTCCCTTGAGAAAGCACACACTTTCTGCTTGAAACTAACGTTCGAGCTCGTATTTATACCCCGAAAAACCGTTAAAAATATCAAAAAAGGTTCAAACACGTTTTTAGTCATCCTGCAAATTCTCGCTAAGTTTGAATAAAAATATAAAAAACACAGTTTCATGTAGGATCGAACCGACGATATCTAGCGTGCTGGTCAAGCGCAATAGCCACTCGACCACACAATAGCTGACAGATGAACAACAATTTTATAAACATTCGCAGCTATAACCAAAATACAACAATACATTTTACAACAAACGACATACAATATGACCACACAATTATATTGTATGCCTAAATCAAAACAATACAAACCAATAAAAAATGAAAAACAAAATTTTTACTTGTGGGATTTGAACTTTGATTTAAATAATCAAACTTTAGCAAAAAAACTGACATGCTAACCACAAGGCTACATCGTTAAACATGAAGAATAAATTCAAATCTAGTGACCATCGTCACAGTATGTAATGTATGTATGTAATGTATGTATGTAATGAATGTATGTAATGTATGTATGTAATGTATGTATGTAATGTATGTATGTAATGTATGTATGTAATGTATGTATGTAATGTATGTATGTAATGTATGTATGTAATGTATGTATGTAATGTATGTATGTAATGTATGTATGTAATGTATGTATGTAATGTATGTATGTAATGTATGTATGTAATGCATGTATGTAATGTATGTATGTAATGTATGTATGTAATGTAGGTATGTAATGTATGTATGTAATGTATATATGTAATATGTAATGTATGTATGTAATGTATGTGTGTAATGTATGTATGTAATGTATGTATGTAATGTATGTATGTAATGTATGTATGTAATGTATGTATGTATTGTATGTATGTAATGTATGTATGTAATGTATGTATATGTATGTATGTAGGTAATGTATGTATGTAATGTATGTATGTAATGTATGTATGTAATGTATGTATGTAATGTATGTATGTAATGTATGTATGTAATGTATGTATGTAATGTATGTATGTAATGTATGTATGTAATGTATGTATGTAATGTATGTATGTAATGTATGTATGTAATGTATGTATGTAATGTATGTATGTAATGTATGTATGTAATGTATGTATGTAATGTATGTATGTAATGTATGTATGTAATGTATGTGTGTAATATATGTATGTAATGTATGTATGCAATGTATGTATGTAATGTATGTTTGTAATGTATGTATGTAATGTATGAGTGTAATGTATGTATGTAATGTATGTGTATATTGAATGTGTATAATGTGTGTGTGCAATGAATGTGTGTAATGTATGTATGTAATGTATGTATGTAATGTATGTATGTAATGTATGTATGTAATGTATGTATGTAATGTATGTATGTAATGTATGTATGTAATGTATGTATGTAATGCATGTATGTAATGTATGTATGTAATGTATGTATGTAATGTAGGTATGTAATGTATGTATGTAATGTATATATGTAATATGTAATGTATGTATGTAATGTATGTGTGTAATGTATGTATGTAATGTATGTATGTAATGTATGTATGTAATGTATGTATGTAATGTATGTATGTATTGTATGTATGTAATGTATGTATGTAATGTATGTATATGTATGTATGTAGGTAATGTATGTATGTAATGTATGTATGTAATGTATGTATGTAATGTATGTATGTAATGTATGTATGTAATGTATGTATGTAATGTATGTATGTAATGTATGTATGTAATGTATGTATGTAATGTATGTATGTAATGTATGTATGTAATGTATGTATGTAATGTATGTATGTAATGTATGTATGTAATGTATGTATGTAATGTATGTATGTAATGTATGTATGTAATGTATGTATGTAATGTATGTATGTAATGTATGTATGTAATGTATGTATGTAATGTATGTATGTAATGTATGTATGTAATGTATGTTTGTAATGTATGTATGTAATGTATGTATGTAATGTATGTATGTAATGTATGTATGTAATGTATGTGTGTAATATATGTATGTAATGTATGTATGCAATGTATGTATGTAATGTATGTTTGTAATGTATGTATGTAATGTATGAGTGTAATGTATGTATGTAATGTATGTGTATATTGAATGTGTATAATGTGTGTGTGCAATGAATGTGTGTAATGTATGTGTGTAATGTATGTGTGTAATATATGTGTGTAATGTATGTGTGTAATGTATGTGTGTAATGTATGTATGTAATGTATGTGTGTAATGTATGTATGTAATGTATGTTTGTAATGTATGTATGTAATGTATGTATGTATGGAATGTATGTATGTATGTAATGTATGCATGTAATGTATGTATGTAATGTATGTATGTAATGTATATATGTAATATATGTGTGTAATGTATGTGTGTAATGTATGTATGTAATGTATGTATTTATGTAATGTATGTATGAATATAATGTATGTATGTAATGTATGTATGTATGTATGTATGCATGTAATGTATGCATGTATGTATGTACTGTATGTATGTATGTATGTATGTATGTATGTATGTATGTATGTTATGTATGTATGTATGTAGTGTATGTATGAAAGTAATGTATGTATGTATGTAATGTATGTATGTATGTAATGTATGTATGTATGTGTGTAATGTATGTATGTAATGTATTTATGTAATGTATGTATGTATGTATGTAATGTATGTATGTAATGTATTTATGTAATGTATGTATGTAATGTATGTATGTATGTAATGTATGTATGTAATGTATGTATGTATGTAATGTATGTATGTATGTAATGTATGTATGTATGTAATTTATGTATGTATGTAATGTATGTATGTATGTATGTATGTATGTATGTAATGTATGTATGTATGTAATGTATGTATGTATGTATGTATGTAATTTATGTATGGATGTAATGTATGTATGTAATGTATGTATGTAATGTATGTATGTAATGTATGTATGGATGTAATGTATGTATGGATGTAATGTATGTATGTAATATATGTAAATTATGTAAGGCCTTGTAGATATTTCACAATAATCATATCCTGTTTGTGTAAGAGAGACCTAAACCAAGCTTCGCTTGAAAAGTTTCCATCTACCCACACGTATGATAAGAAACAGTTTAAATAGGCCGTAGAATTAGATAAATTTGTTCAGTTCATTATAAGTCTTCGAGCAGTTATGCTGCTGTATTGTAATTAAATAAATAATTTTTTTTAAACACTTATTAAATCGAGAATTTAATTGGCGCAGTCGGTAGGATAATTTAAATTTAAAAATGACTATTACATTAGCAGAACTCAAAAAATCTCTCAGAGATCATTCCTCATTATGATGGAAATATCAAAATTCTAAAAAATTTTATATCTGCTGTAGATGATGTATATACTACATTAACTAGTATCCAAATAAATTCTATTCAAAAAACATATTTATTTGGATTGATAAAAAATAAACTCACCCACAAAGCTGCTGAATTATTAGCTGAAAATAAATTCGCAGACTGGGAAGAATTAAAAATGTACTTAACATTTTATGAAACAAAACGTTCTTTCTAACCAAAACCCGTGACACAACAGACTCGTTTAACAGACCCTATGTCAACACAAACTATAAAACAAAATTATAATATTGACGAGACAGATGATCCAATTACAACAGAACAATTAATTGACACTGAACGCGAACCCGAAACAGACGAAGATTCTTTTTTAGAATTAGAAAACGAAGAGTACGAACAAAACACGTAATGTCAAGCATCACGTATAATCTCCCATCTTTACAAATACAAGATTACACTATTCTTTTTGATACAGGATCTAGTATAAATTTAATTACTCCGGAATTAGTCAAGATCAAAAATATATATATAAGTATATGCAGACACAATAAAAAAAAATAATAACATTCAAGTTCGAAACGAACACCTAAATAATTTTGAAAAACAAAAATTGAATACAGTCATCACTGAATACGAATACTTATTCCCAAAGAAAGACGAAAAATTATCTAGCACTAATATCTGTACACACAAAATAATAGTTAACGAAGAAACTCCTGTACACACAAAAAATTATAGACTCCCACAAATATACGAAAAAGACATCGAGGAACACATTCAAACTTTATTAAAAGAAAATGTAATTCAACCTTCACATTCTCCTTGGAATTCACCTATTTGGATTGTACCAAAAAAATTAGATGCATCCGGCAAACGCAAAACTAGACTAGTTATTGATTACCGAAAATTAAATACTAAAACAAAAGACGATAGATTTCCAATCCCTAATATAGATACCCTTTTAGACCATATAGGACCCTCAAAATATTTTACAACCCTCGATTTACACTCTGGCTTCCACCAAATATTAATGAATAAAGACGACATTGAAAAAACTGCATTTTCGACAACATCTGGTCATTATGAATTTATTCGTACGCCTTTTGGACTCAAAAACGCACCAGCCACATTTCAAAGAATGATGAATATTGCATTAGGTGACTTAGTAAACAAAATTTGCGTAGTATATCTCGATGATATAATTATTTTTGGAAAAACATTAGACGAGCATTTAAAAAACATAACTTTGGTATTCGAAAAACTTAGAAAAGCAAATCTTAAAGTACAAATTGATAAATCCGAATTTTTAAAAAATCAGACTAAATATCTCGGTTATATTATTACACAAGACGGTGTAAAAACAGACCCATCAAAAGTCGAGAATATAAAAAATCTAAACATTCCAAAAACAAAAAAGGAAATTAAACAATTCCTTGGCACTATCGGATGGTATCGTAAATTCATTCCTGATTTTGCAAAACTCACAAAACCCTTCACACGTTGTTTACGAAATGACCAAACTATTGATATATACAATGAACAATATAGAAATTGTTTTAATAAATGTAAAGAAACCCTAACCAGTTCACCAATATTACAATACCCCGACTTCAATAAAATGTTTATTCTTACAACTGATGCTTCAGATTTTTGTATAGGCTCTGTACTACTTCAAAAAAATGAAAATAACAAAGAAATGCCAATAGCATATTTTTCAAAAACATTAAGTAACGCTGAACAAAATTATAGTACCATAGAAAAAGAATTACTCGCAATAATACAATCCATAAAAAACTTTCGAACTTACATATACGGTAGGAAATTCATAATCAAAACCGACCACAGACCACTTGTATGGCTATTCAATATGAAAAACCCAAATCAAAAACTTATGCGTTGGAAAATAGAATTAAATGAATATAATTTCGAAATAGAATATTTACAAGGAAAAATGAATATCATCGCCGATAACCTATCACGACAAAGAAACGAAACACCTATCACAAAACATTCAGAAGACGTAACGAATACAAAAATATTTGCACACTGTATATCAAAAGACTTTAACATGACACAAGGATTAGCCAAAGATATAAATGATTCATTCCAAAGTAAAGAATATTGTAATAACCAAAGAGACAATAATAAGAACATTATCATACAACATATTAATAACAAAACAATATTTCATTTAATTATAAAAGAAAAATTTAATGATATACCTACCATTAAAAACTTAGATAAACCTCTTAAAGAATTACGAGACTATATGATATTAAATGAATTACACGAAATCAATATTCCAAAATTAGGATGTGGATTAAACAAATTAAAATGGGAAGACGTCTCTAATAAAATTTTAAAAATATTTGAAGACACAAATATACAAATTAATTTATATACGCCCCCTGAAACAAATAATAACGACCTAATAAACAATAATGATAGCGACAATAATACGATACACTCAGACTCAGAAAACCTTGTAAATGGATTAAGATTTATAAATGATAGACTTAACATAGCAAATAATCAACTAATACTAGAAACACACGACGGCAACACCGAAATTGAAACAAAACGATTATTTGATCATAATAAAATAAGAATACATTGTAAATTCAATATATTTATGTTGGAAGAAGAGATCACAAAATTCTTAAAAGAGTACATTATTCCAAAATTACGTTATTACGCAATAATAGAAAAAGATTTGGACCTAATACTTTCTAAAATCATAAAAAATAATTTTGAATATGATACCATAAAAATAATCGCTTGTAATAAAATAGTAACAGATATAGAAGACGCGGATGAACAAATAGAAACAATTCACAATTTCCACAACGGGTTGACCAATCATCGTGGGATAGTAAAAAAGATAAATATTTTTGGCCGAATATGATAAAAAGCATTACCGAATATGTTAATAATTGCGATCACTGCAAATTGAATAAGTACAACAGGAAACCAATACCAGCAATTGATAATCTCACCCCAACACCCTCTAAACCTTTTGATATAATAAATATGGATTTACTATGTCTAGACAAAAATTACTTCATAACGATCTACGATCAGTTTTCTAAACAAGGACAAATTTACTACCTTGAAAATAAATCCTCAAGATGTGTCCTGAATCAATTAATAAAATACTTCCAAACATTTACTATACCAAACAAAATTATAATGGATTCCGGTCCCGAATTTAAAGGCAGTCTCATACAAGACCTACTCAGAATACATAATATAGAAAGTCATATTACTTGCGTAAATAACCCAAAAAGTAACGCAATTGAAAGATTGCATTCCACTCTCATAGAACATCTACGTTTAATAGAAAATAACAATAAATTTAATAATAAAACATTGTTAGAAAAATTAGAACTAGTAATATTAGCTTATAATAATACAAAGCACTCCATTACAAAATTAACCCCTAACGAAATATTATTTGGAAAAAAAACGTTATAAAGAAAATAATAATCACTTACAGATAAATGACAAAGTATTCGCTAAAGAAAACCCTAGACTAATAACGAAATTTAAAAAACCATTATTCAGAAAAATAAAAGTAGAAGAATACGACCCATTATTAGGCAAAGTAAGAGTAAAAGATCAACTAGGTACAAAAAATATTCGAATAAATAGACTAAAACAATGAAATTATTGAAACATATCGTAGACATGACAATGAACAAATACACTTCATAATAAATATCCCTACATTTACACAAAATACTTATTCCTTATTTCAAATCACTCCCATCCCTATGTATAAAGATAATACCCTCTTATGCTCAATGAGAAACAAAATATTTATTATGTAGATGATAGAAATAAATATAGCACTTATAACTGTATACAAATAAATAAAATATATTATTGTAATAGTCGATATATTAGTATAAACAAATGTATCACGAATATTGTAAAAGACCAAAAGAACGATGGTTGTTTATATCATAATATAAAATTAGAAAACACATGGGAACAAATTGAGAATACAAATGATTTAATAATTATAAGCCCTAAAGAACAACAAATTTAAATCAATTGTCAAACAATCACATTAAGAAAAACAATTTGAAAATTTTAATTCCTTTAATACTCTAAAAATAACAAATCACACCGAATAGAAAGATATAACGCCAGTAAATATAAAAATGAAAAATGTTCCACAAATACAAGAATTACAAATAAATTATAACCATCATTCTTATATATTGTATTGTATAATTACTATTGTTATAATATTCATGATATGTTATAAATATAAGAATAAGTTTGTAAGCCTATGTAAGCAAAAGAAATTGAAAAGTAAGAATAAAATAGATATAGAATTAGAAACAATAAAATAACATTCCATAATTATTGTAAAATTTTGAAAGGGAGGAATTATGTAAGGCCCTGTAGATATTTCACAATAATCATATCCTGTTTGTGTAAGAGAGACCTAAACCAAGCTTCCCTTGGAAAGTTTCCATCTACCCACACGTATGATAAGAAACAGTTTAAATAGGCCGTAGAATTAGATAAACTTGTTCAGTTCATTATAAGTCTTTGAGCAGTTATGCTGTTGTATTGTAATTAAATAAATAAATTTTTTTAAACACTTATTAAATCGAGAATTTAATTTGTATGTATGGATGTAATTTATGTATGTAATGTATGTATGTATGTATGTAATGTATGCTTGTAATGTATGTATGTATGTATGTATGTAATGTATGTATATATGTATGTATGTACGTATGTATGTATGTATATATGTATGTAATGTATGTATGTAATGTATGTATGTAATGTATGTATGTATGTAATGTATGTATGTATGTTATGTAATGTATGTATGTATGTAATGTATGTATGTATGTAATGTATGTATGTGTGTAATGTATGTATGATTGTAATGTATGTATGTAATGTATGTATGTATGTATGTATGTATGTATGTATCTATCAATGTATGTAATGTATGTATGTATGTATGCAATGTATGTATGTATGTGATGTATGCATGTATGTGATGTATGTATGTATGTAATATGTGTATGTATGTAATGTTTGTATGTATGTAATGTATGTATGTATGTAATGAATTTATGTATGTATGTAATGATGTATGTATGTAATGTAATGTATGTATGTATGTAATGTATGCATGTATGTAATTTACGTATGTATGTAATGTATGTATGATTGTAATGTATGTATGTAATGTATGTATGTATGTATGTATGTATGTATGCAATGTATGTATGTATGTATGTATGTCATGTACGCATGTATGTGATGTATGTATGTACGTAATGTATGTATGTATGTATGTATGTAATGTATGTATATATGTAATGTATGTATGTATGTAATGTACGTATGTATGTAATAAATGTATGTAATGTATGTAATGTATGTATGTATGTATATAATGTATGTATGTATGTAATATATGTATGTATGTTATGTATGTGTGTATGTAATTTATGTATGGATGTAATGTAGGTATGCATATAATGTATGTAAGTATTGTGTGTATGGATGTAATGTACGTATGTAATGTATGTATGTAATGTATGTATGCAATTCTTATATGCAATGTATGTATGCAATGTATGCGTGTAATGTACGTGTTTAATGTGTGTGTGTAATGTATGTATGTATGTAATGTATGTGTGTAATGTATATGTATAATGTATGTATGTCATGTATGTATGGAATGTATGTATGTTGTGTATGTATTTAATGTATTTATGTAATGTATGTATGTATTGTATGTATGTAATGTATGTATGTAATGTATGTATATAATGTATGTATGTCATGTTTGTATGTAATGTATGTATGTAATGTATGTATGTATGTATGTAATGTATGTATGTATGTATGTAATGTATGTATGAATGTAATATATGTGTGTATGTATATAATGTATGTATGTATGTATGTATGTATTTAATGTATGTATGTATGTAATGTATGTATGTATGTAATGTATGTATGTAATGTATGTATGTAATGTATGTATGTATGTATGTATGTAATGTAGGTATGAAAATTATGTATGAATGTATGTAATGTATGTATGTATATATGTAATGTTTGTATGTATGTTATGTATGAAATGTATGTATGTAATGTATGTATGTAATGTATGTATGTATGTATGTATGTATGTAATGTATGTATGTATGTAATGTATGTATGTATGTATGTATGTACTTTATGTATGTATGTATGTAATGTATGTATGTATGTAATGTGTGTATGCAATGTGTGTATGTAATGTATGTATGTATGTAATGTATGTATGTAATGTATGTATGTAATGTATGTATGTAATGTATGTATGTATGTAATGTATGTATGTAATGTATGTTAGTAATGTATGTATGTAATGTATGTATGTAATGTGTGTATGTAATGTATGTATGTAATGTATGTATGTAATGTATGTATGTAATTTATGTATGTATTGTATGTATGTATGTAATGTATGTAATGTATGTATGTATGTATGTAATGTATGTATGTATGTAATGTGTGTATGTGTGATGTATGTATGATTGTATGTAATGTATGTATGTATGTATGTTTGTATGTAATGTATGTATGTATGTAATGTATGTATGTATGAATGTAATGTATGTATGGATGTAATGTATGTATGTATGTATGTAATGGATGTGTGCATGTTTGTATGCAATATATGTGTGTATGTAATGTAAGTATGTATGTAATGTATGTATGTATGCAATGTATGTATGTAATGTATGTATGTATGTAATGTATGTATGTAATGTATGTATGTAATGTATGTATGTAATGTACATATGTATGTATGTAATGTATGTATGTATGTAATGTACGTTATTAATGTATGTATGTAATGTATGTATGTAATGTGTGTATGTAATGTATGCATGTAATGTATACATGTAATGTATGTATGTAACATATGTATGTTATGTATGTATGCAATGTATGTGTTTATTGTGTGTGTTTAATGTATGGGTGTACTGTATGTATGTAATGTATGTATGTAATGTATGTATGTAATGTATGTTTGTAATGTATGTGTGTAATGTATGAGTGTAATGTATGTATGTATGTATGTATGTATGTATGTATGTATGTATGTATGTATGTATTTAATGTATGTATGTATGAATGTAATGTATGTTTGTATGTATGTATGTATGTATGTATGTGTGTATGTAATGTATATATGTATGTAATGTATGTATGTATATACGTATGTATGTATGTAATGTATGTATGTATGTAATGTATGTATGTATGTATGTAATGTATGTATGTATGTATGTATGTAATGTACGTGTGTACGTAATGTATGTATGTATGTAATGTATGTACGTATGTTATGTATGTATGTATGTATGTAATGTATGTATGTAATTTATGTATGGATGTAATGTATGTATGTATGTATGTATGTATGTATGTAATGTATGTATGTTATGTATGTATGGATGTATTGTATGTATGGATGTAATGTATATGTATGTAATGTATGTATGTATATAATATATGTATGTATGTAATGTATGTATGTATGTATGTATGTAATGTATGTATGTATGTGATGTATGTATGTATTTTTTTTTTTTTTTGTTTAACGATCTCTTTATTCAGCATGCTCCATAATATACATTACATGCTTTTACAATAATTATTTACAACAAGTTTTCAGCAATTACAAACAAATAATAAATTACATAAATATTAATATTAATTTAAATATTTATAACATCTTATAATAATATATCAAAATCTATATCCTTTACGAAATTTGAAAAATGTATTAAATGATTTTCTAGAAGTTCGTTTTCTTCCACAGGCCAGCATACATTGTTTCTTATAATATTGTATGTATATAAGCTCCTTTGTATCGATTAGGATAAATGACACCAACAATCAGTAACACAGCTGAGTTTCTGTAATTAAAGTTTATTAATTTTAATATTTACATTATTTACACAAATTTTACCTGTAATTAAAGAAACGACATTTAATGTCACTAATCACAATAATGTCAGTTCCTAACCGCAAGTAAAATTTCAATTATTTTATAAACAATAAAAACACGTGTTTCTTTTACTTAGATCCGTATTTTTTATAAACAACTGTTCCGGCCTACTATACCGACGCTCGTGAGAGCGCGGCAATATTTAAAATTTGAATTATGGAATTATAATTTCATTACATCACCCCTCCCGGAGGAGAAAATATTTACAGAATATTTTCACAATTTTAATAATCGTTGCCATCTTCTTCAACTTCTTCTTCTTCAGGTGTCGGGTTTGGAATCAGTTTGGAATCAGTTTGGAAACATGAAAAAGCGTTGACTCTGCTTTTTTTCGACCTATGTTTACCCTGTAAATCGAATTCGATAATTTTTCAGTGATTTCATATGGTCCAATCATCCTATGCATTTGTTTCATTCCTATATGACACAAGTTTTTATGTACATCTTTTAGAAATTTTATGCTAAAATCTTCGGTTAGAATGATTTTTTCCTTTCTTCTTACTTTTTTGTAATATACATTATGTTTAGTTATTAATTTATTTTTTCTTTTTTGTATGTCTTCATTTTTTTTTTGGTCTTCCAATATATTCTCAAGTGTTATCACATTTACAACCTTTAACTGCTCCTCCATATTTTCGTTTGGTTCTAAGACAGGATTTCTGCTAAGGCAGTCAGCTTCTACGTTGTATTTTCCTGGAGAATATTTGACCACAAAATCATACTGTGACAAATAGTATGTCAGATCTCCTAGTTCTTCATCAGTCCTAGATTTTATATTCATATTCTCCAATGGTTTGTGGTCTGAGAAGACAGTAAAATTTTTTCCTATTAAGTAGTGTTGCCAGTATTTAACGCACTCTTTTATTGCCGGGCACTCCAGGTATATAGCCTTTTTCCTTTTCTGTACTTCGTTTAATTTTTTTGAGAAATATGCCACCGGTTTTTCTTCTTTGTTTTTCTGTGGTTGTTTTAGAACACCTGCTACTCCTAGTAAACTAGCATCCGTATATATATGAATTGGCAGATTTGGATCAAAGATAGTTAATACAGGCTGAGTTAATAATATGGTTTTTAAATCGTCGAACGATTTTTGGCATTCTTTGGTCCAAATAAATGGTTGTCCTTTTCTCAGTAGGTTGTGTAACGGGTCCAATTTTATTGCTATGTTTGGCACATATTTGTGGTAAAAATTTATCTTACCTAGAAACTGTCTTACATTTTTCTGCGTCTTCGGAATTGGAAACTTTTTTATGGAAATCAAGTTATCCTTCAATGGTCTTACAGAATTATTTTGTATTGTATGACCCAAGTATTTCACTGAGTCAGCTGCAAATGTGCATTTTACAAATTTCAACCTGAATCCTTCACTTTTGATAGCTTGAAATAGTTGTGTTAAGTGCCTGATATGTTCCGAGAATGATTTTGAAAAAATGAGTATGTCATCTATGTAACTCACTGTGAAGTCTGCAAGCTTGTGTTTTCTTATTATGTTACACATTATTCTTTGGAATATAGCTGGCGATGTTTTAAGGCCAAATGGCAAGCAAGTCCATTGAAAATGTCCCTCTTGTGTGACGAACCCGGTTTTGTGTGTGTCCGTCATGCGCAGAGGAATAGACCAAAATGCCGAATTTATGTCCAGTGTTGAGAAAAATTTACAGTTTCTCGTCTTCACCATTAGATCTTCTATGAGTGGGAACGGTTGTGATTGAGGTACAACAATTTTATTCAAGTCTCTGAAATCAATGCATAATCTTGATTTTGTATTTTTATCTCTTTTATAAGCTAATGTTACTGGGGCTGCAAAGGGGCTGTAGGATTCTTCTATTAGCTTTTTGTCTAGTAGCATTGCGATTTGTTTTTCAATTTCTTTTTTATCATCAATTGTGCATCGATACGGCCTTTTACTGCAGTATTTTTCTTCTAATAAATCGATGTGTGCCTCATAATCTTTTACTGTCCCGATATCGTATTTATCTTTGGCGAAACGGACTTGTTTTCTTGTATTAATTCATTTATTATTGATTGCTGATCGCAATCCAAATGATTTATATAAATTTCGAAGTTTTTCTCATTAAAGTGCTCATTAAAATTTATTAAATATTTATTTTCCATTTCTTTGGAAATTATAGTTTCTTCTGCATTTTTATTTGTTTCCTTAGAAGGAAATTTTGTTTGTTGATTATTGCCTTTTATGTACTTCGATATGTCAGCTTTTTTTGAATAATTTTTTTGTATAGGCACTTTTTGGCTTATTTGCAGGTTTTCATCTTGAGATAAATAAAAATTTTGTATACAATCTAAGCCAATTAAAAAATCGTAATCAAAATTATCTTTGTCAATTACAAAAATATTAGTTTCTTTTTCTATGTCAAAAATTTTTATATTTAATGTTACCATGCCACCTGATTTTTTTATGCCATTAATAGTTTTCAAATTAGTACTGTTAGAATCAATTGATTTCTTATTTTTTATTTTTAATAATCTTGAGTTAATTAATGAGACATTTGAGCCTGAGTCGTAGACTCCAAAAACCTCAATATTTTTATTCAATACTAACCTTATCTGTATTAATGGCGGCACTAATAGTTTTTTGGATTTTCGTTTTGCAGTTCGCATTCTAACTCTGATTTGTTGATAAGTCTAATTTGATCATCTTTGTTAGCCTGATTGTCCTTTGGTTTGAACCAACAAGTCGATTCTGAGTGGTAGCGTATTCCTTTTTTGAGCTTTTCACAAATACTACATTTGTGTTTCTTCTCTGTATCCAATCTTTGTTTGTTTTTGTATTGTTTGGATTCAAGATTTCCTTTATAATCCAAGAATACTCTTTCATTTTGTTTGTTTATCAAGTGTTCATTCTTGTTCATTTCACTGAATAAATGAGTAGTTGAAGTCAATGATTCTTTATCAATCTTGTTCATTATATTTTCTGGTAAGCCTAACACAATCAGGTTTATCAGTGTGTCATTCTCAAATGATTTATTAACTTCTAACAATAATCTTTCTTTTTTTGTGGCATATTCTAATAGAGAACCAGCTTGGTATTTGAAGGTGAAAGCATATTTGATTTGGGCCCAGCCTTTCTTTTCATAAGTATCACAAAAGTTTTTTTTCCAAATTCTCCAATCTGAATTGGCTGTGAATTTAATTAACATACTACGGTACCAATCTAAACATTGTTTTTCCAGTAGATGTTTTAAGGTTTCTATTTTTTTCTCATCCTCTAGAATCTCAAATCTTTCACATTCTTTTTCAAATTCTTCCATCCATTGCCCAGCATTTGGTAATTTTATAGAGAATTTTTCAATTAAAAACTTTTCAGTTATTTTGCCTATATTTTGAATTTTTGGTACATCTTCATGGATAGTAGCTGTAGGTTGTATTTTCTCTTCTAAATACTGGTCACCAAACTGTAAATTTTCACCTTCATCAAGATAGATTTTCCTAATTTCATCATCCACTGTTATCCATAAGTTTCGTTTTTGACCTCTCTTTTTCAGAGAATTTTTTACTTTTGTAAATGTGCTGGAATTCGCTATGTACGTATGTTTATTTACAGGCTTGAATTCATCTGGGATATCAAAAACACGTCCATCTGGAGTCTCGATTGAGGTTATGCATGTTACATTTGATTTTCCATCTGATGATCCTACTATTGTGAATTGGAACCTTAATTTTTCCATTTTTATTGCCATGACTAAAAATGTCGTTTTATAAACTCCTTTGTATCGATTAGGATAAATGACACCAACAATCAGTAACACAGCTGAGTTTCTGTAATTAAAGTTTATTAATTTTAATATTTACATTATTTACACAAATTTTACCTGTAATTAAAGAAACGACATTTAATGTCACTAATCACAATAATGTCAGTTCCTAACCGCAAGTAAAATTTCAATTATTTTATAAACAATAAAAACTCGTGTTTCTTTTACTTAGATCCGTATTTTTTATAAACAACTGTTCCGGCCTACTATACCGACGCTCGTGAGAGCGCTGCAATATTTCAAATTTGAATTATGGAATTATAATTTCATTACATGTATATATGTAATGTATGTATGTATGTATGTATGTAATGTATGTACGTATGTATGTATATATGTATGTAATGTAATGTATGTATGTAATGCATGTATGTAATGTATGTATGTAATGTATGTATGTATGTATGTAATGTATGTATATGTATGTAATGTATGTATGTATGTATGTATATATGTATGTAATGTAATGTATGTATGTAATGTATGTATGTAATATATGTATGTATGTACGTATGTAATGTATGTATGTATGTTATGTAATGTATGTATGTATGTAATGTATGTATGTATGTAATGTATGTATGTATGTATGTAATGTATGTATGATTGTAATGTATGTATGTATGTATCTATCTATCTATCTAAGAATGTAATGTATGTATGTATGCAATGTATGTGATGTATGTATGTACGTAATGTATGTATGTATGTGTGTATGTAATGTATGTACGTATGTAATGTACGTATGTATGTAATAATGTATGTAATGTATGCATGTATGTATGTAATGTATGTATGTATGTATGTATGTATGTATGTATGTAATGTATGTATGTAATGTATGTATGTATGTATGTATGTAATGTATGTATGTATGTATGTTATGTATGTGTGTATGTAATTTATTTATGGATGTAATGTATGTATGCAATGCTTGTATGCAATGTATGTATGCAATGTATGTGTGTAATGTACATGTGTAATGTGTGTGTGTAATGTACGTATGTATGTAATGTATGTGTTTAATGTATGTATGTAATGTATGTATGTAATGTGTGTATGTAATGTATGCATGTAATGTATATATGTTATGTATGTATGTAATATATGTATGTTATGTATGTATGTAATGTATGTACGTAATGTATGTATTAAATGTATGTATGCAATGTATGTGTTTATTGTATGTGTGTAATGTATGGGTGTAATGTATGTATGTAATGTATGTGTGTAATGTATGTGTGTAATGTATGAGTGTAATGTATGTATGTATGTAATGTATGTATGTATGTATGTAATGTATGTATGTAATGTATGTATGTATTTATGTATTTATGTATGTATGTATGTATTTAATGTATGTATGTATTTAATGTATGTATGTATGTATGTATGTATGTATGTATGTAATGTATGTATGCATGTAATGTATGTATGTAATGCTTGCATGTATGTATGTATGTATGTATGTAATGTATATATGTAAATAATGTATGAATGTATGTAATGTATGAATGTATACAGGGTGTCTCAGGACGAGCTTACGCTATCTATATTTTAAATACTATTTAATATAATTTAACGAAATTTGGTATCTCGGGGTTATCCAACATGCCCGTTTTAACTAAAATATTTTCAAAGCAGTAGCACTTCCGGTTTAACCGGAAATTGACCTCAACTTTCTTATTTTAAATGGAATACGCTATATTTTATTTTACCATTGAATGCAGCGGAAAATTTTATATATGAAGCAATAAAAACATTTTACTCGTGATCAGCTACTTCCGGCGTTATTCAACTTTTTTTGATTTTTTGTCTGAAATCCGGCACATTTTCATAACTCTGTATATCGGGAACGAGATCGAATTTTTATAATCTGAAAAAAGCCATTTATAAAGGAGACTTTAAGCTACATTATCCACAGAAGAATCCTCGATTATTTATAAAAATGTTACGGGTACGTTACACCAAAATTACAGTTGACAAACTTCAAAAAAGACAATTTTTTTAAATGGAACCCCCCCTTTTTTATTACATAAATGTGTACTACGACAAAAAATAAGGGTACTTTATGTAACAAGTCCTATGTTGAAAGTTGATAGAATTTCAGTAAATTAGAAAAACATGTAATCTGGGTATAATTATTTTATTATTTCAGACAAAAAATCAAAAAAAGTTGAATAACGCCGGAAGTAGCTGATCATGAGTAAAATGTTTTTATTGCTTCATATGTAAAATTTTCCGCTGTATTCAATGGTAAAATAAAATATAGCATACTCTATTTAAAATAAGAAAGTTGAGGTCAATTTCCGGTCAAACCGGAAGTGCTACTGCTTTGAAAATATTTTAGTTAAAACGAGCATGTTGGATAACCCCTAGATACCAAATTTCGTTAAATTATATTAAATAGTATTTAAAATATAGATAGTGTAAGCTCGTCCTGAGACACCCTGTATATGTAATGTTTGTATGTATGTTATGTATGTATGTATGTAATGTATGCATGTAATGTATGCATGTAATGTATGTATGTATGTAATGTATGTATGTATGTAATGTATGTATGTAATGTATGTAATGTATGTATGTATGTATGTATGTATGTATGTATGTATGTATGTATGTATGTAATGTATGTATGTATGTATGTTTGTAATGTATGTATGTAATGTGTGTATGTATGTATATAATGTATGTATGTATGTATGTATGTAATGTATGTATGTAATGTATGTTAGTAATGTATGTATGTAATGTATGTATGTATGTAATGTGTGTATGTAATGTATGTATGTAATGTATGTATGTAATGTATGTATGTAATGTATGTATGTAATTTATGTATGTATTGTATGTATGTATGTAATGTATGTATGTATGTATGTATGTACTGTATGTATGTATGTATGTAATGTATGTATGTATGTACGTATGTATGAATGTATGTAATGTATGTATGTATGTATGTATGTATGTTTGTATGTAATGTATGTATGTATGTATGTATGTATGTAATGTATGTATGAATGTAATTTATGTATGGATGTAATGTATGTATGTATGTATGCAATGTATGTGTGCATGTTTGTATGTAATATATGTATGTATGTAATGTATGTATGTATGTAATGTATGTATGTATGCAATGTATGTATGTAATGTATGTATGTATGTAATGTATGTGTGTAATGTATGTATGTAATGTATGTATGTATTGTACGTATGTATGTATGTAATGCATGTATGTAATATATGTTATTAATGTATGTATGTAATGTATGTATGTAATGTGTGTATGTAATGTATGCATGTAATGTATATATGTAATGTATGTATGTAATATATGTATGTTATGTATGTATGTAATGTATGTACGTAATGTATGTATTAAATGTATGTATGCAATGTATGTGTTTATTGTATGTGTGTAATGTATGGGTGTAATGTATGTATGTAATGTATGTGTGTAATGTATGTGTGTAATGTATGAGTGTTATGTATGTATGTATGTAATGTATGTATGTATGTATGTAATGTATGTATGTATGTAATGTATGTATGTAATGTATGTATGTATGTATGTATGTATGTATGTATTTAATGTATGTATGTATGTATGTAATGTATGTATGTATGTATGTATGTAATGTATGTATGTAATGTATGTATGTATGTATGTAATGTATGTATGTATGTAAATATTGTATGAATATATGTAATGTATGTATGTATATATGTAATGTTTGTAAGTATGTTATGTATGTATGTATGTAATGTATGTATGTAATGTATGTATGTAATGTATGTATGTAAGGTATGTATGTAATGTATGTATGTATGTATGTATGTATGTAATGTATGTATGTATGTATGTATGTATGTATGCAATTTATGATGTAATGTATGTATGTAATGTATGTATGTAATGTATGTATGTAATGTATGTATGTAATGTATGTATGTAATGTATGTATGTAATGTATGTATGTAATGTATGTATGTAATGTATGTATGTAATGTATGTATGTAATGTATGTATGTAATGTATGTATGTAATGTATGTATGTAATGTATGTATGTAATGTATGTATGTAATGTATGTATGTAATGTATGTATGTAATGTATGTATGTAATGTATGTATGTAATGTATGTATGTAATGCATGTATGTAATGTATGTATGTAATGTATGTATGTAATGTATGTATGTAAAGCATGTATGTAATGTATGTATGTAATGTATGTATGTAATGTATGTATGTAATGTATGTTAGTAATGTATGTATGTAATGTATATATGTAATGTGCGTATGTAATGTATGTAAGTAATGTATGTATGTGTGTAATGTATGTATGTATGTAATGTATGTATGTAATGTATGTATGTATGTAATGTATGTATGTATGTATATGTATGTATGTATGTAATGTATGTATGTACGTAATGTATGTATGTATGTATGTATGTACGTATGTATGTATGTATGTATGTAATGTATGTAATGTATGTAAGTATGTAATGTATGTATGTAATGTATGTATGTATGTATGTATGTAATGTATGTATGTATGTAATTTATGTATGGATGTAATGTATGTATGTATGTAATGTATGTATGTAATGTATGTATGGATGTAATGTATGTATGGATATAATGTATGTATGTATGTATGTATGTAATGTATGTATGCATGTAATATATGTATGTATGTTATGTATGTATGTATGTATGTAATGTATGTGTGTATGTAATGTATGTATGTATGTAATGTATATGTATGTATGTAATGTATGTATGTATGTGTGTATGTATGTATATAATGTATGTATGTATGTAATGTATGTATGTAATGTATGTATGTATGTATGTAATGTATGTAGTGTATGTATGTATGTATGTATGTATGTAATGTATGTATAGATGTAATGTATGTATGTATGCACGTAATGTATGTATGTATGTAATGTATGTATGTATGTAATGTATGTATGTATGTAATGTATGTATGTATGTATGTAATGTATGTAATGTATGTATGTAATGTATGTATGTATGTATGTAATGTATGTATGTAATGTATGTATGTATGTAATGTATGTATGTAATGTATGTATGTAATGTATGTATGTAATGTATGTATGTAATGTATGTATGTAATGTATGTATGTAATGTATGTATGTAATGTATGTATGTAATGTATGTATGTAATATATCTATGTATGCAATGTATGTGTTAATGTGTGTAATGTATGTATGTAATGCATACGGTATTTTAGTATAAATCGTGTGTTCTTCTTGTATCCTTCCATCCACAACGCATGTAGTGTTATTGTTATTACGGTATTTAAGAGTGTTTAGTCTTTTGTTAATAAATTTATTGAAGAACTTTGTAAGATAACCGTTATCTTGTAGCATGTTATATACTTTTTGGATGTTTTGTTTGTGAAATTTATTGTGTGATAGTAGGATGCATCTGTCAATAAGTGCGTGGACTACGCTAATTTTATATTTAATGTTTGTATTTGAATTGTAATGTAAATATCTCCCTGATGAAATTGGTTTTTGAAACCAATTTGTAATGATTGAATTTTTTATTTTTTATTAGGGTGACATCTAAAAAATTAATACTGTTATTCTCTTCTAGTTTGATTGTGAATTTAATACGGGGGTGACAACTATTAAATTTATTTAAAATATCATTTACTTTTTCTTTGGGAGCAATCAACAGGCAGTCATCTACAAATCTTTTATAAAATATGATAATTCTTTGATTTTAATGATATTATTCTCAATTTTCTGTAAAATTAATTCGGCCAGCGTGCTACTAATACTAGCACTCATAGGGGAACCGTTGAGTTGCTGATATTGTTGATATTAAATGTGAAAACTGAAACTTCAAAACATAAATTTAAACCTCTAATAAATTGGTCTTTGGTTAAGTCAGTATGCTGTTGGATTGGCTCCCAAATTTCATGTATAAAATCCACTACCATTTGTTGTGGAAGGGAAAGATACAAAGCGGTTACGTCTAACGATAATAGAATATGATTTGCTGGCATATTGACTTTAGAAATGTCGTCTACTAAATCAAAAGTATTCTTAGTTTTAGGATCAGAGTATATTGTTATCAAATATTTATGTATATGATTGTTATTAATAGCTGATTATGGGCGAATTGGGCCCGAAACGTCCGTATGAATATGTAATCTACATAAACTAAATGGAACTTCAAGGCCTACTTATTTATTATTGAAATTATTTTAACAGGTATTATTTTATTTTTATTATATTGCCCTAGACGAAATATTTCGATTGTCGTATTTCATAATAATAATAATAACAATAATGGTAATAATAATAATAGTAATAGTAATAATAATAACCTTTATTATTCAACAGGATGAATCCCCATTACAGAATAATATTACAAAAAATCAAATATAATAATAATAATAGATATATGATTAGAAAATTATATTATGCTATTCAAATTATTTTTAAATTTATTAAATGTAACAAAAAAGTCAATACCTGAACTAACATTATTACATTTACGGCACATAGTGTTAATTGGAGAATTACAATAGTAATTTGTGCGCGAAAAATCATAGACAAAAATAGGTTTACAACGAGTATTACAATTATTTACATAAAATTTCAAAGCATTGACTATGTCAATAGCATTGATTAAATTATTAATTATTTTATAAACAAGTAATATTTGATGTTTTGTTCGTCTGTTTGCAAGCGTATCAAGATTGAATAAATTAAGTAAAAGAGACGAACCACAATATCTTTCACCGAATATCCTATAGTGTACTACTTTGTAAAATATGATTTGAATCTTTTCAATGATATTGACCAAGTATGCTTGAGACGCAAACAATATAATGCAGCCATAATCTAGTTTGCTCATAATTAACGATTTAAAAAGTACATTGTAGCATGTTATATTTTTGAAGTCATTGGTCGATCGCAGTATAAATCCTACTAATCTTAGACAGGAACTGACTAAAATTTCAATATAATTTACAAAGTTTAATTTTGGATCGAGATAAATTCCAAGGTCTTTAATTATTGTAACACGATTTATATTTACGCCATTCATCAAATAGTTGAAAGTGATAGTAGTATGTTTTCTTGTAAAACTCATAACATTGCATTTACTTAAATTGAAAAATAAATTATTTTTAATTGACCAATTAAATATTGAATTTAGATCCTCCTGAAGCAAACAGCAATCATTTACATCAGAAACAATACTGAATAATTTAAAGTCGTCAGCATATATGAGACATTTAGAAAATTTTAGGACAGACAATTGGGCTTATTCACGTGTACATTGTTATTAAACAAGAAATTGTTACTTAACAAGAATTGATAACAATATTGTTAAAATTTCGTATTCACGTGTCTCGTTTTAGATGAGCTATAATAATTATTGTTTAGTAACAATCTTGTTATCATTTAACATGGAGTTGTATTCAATACAGCTGTCATTATTTAAAATTGCAGTATTGCAACCATTAGGATATTAAAATTAAAACATTTCTTATTTAAAATAATGATTTTTTAAATTCATTTGGGTTATTAAAGATACGTTTATTATAGTATAATATTTAAAACTGACGAAAACCTTTTTAGCTAATAAATCTCTAATTATAAAAACTATTAATATTCGCATTGGTATTGTAAGGGTGGTAGAAGTGTTTTAAGATTTGTTTACTTTGTTTATGAATGACAAGTGTGACAAATAGAGCTGTTTCATCATTTACGTCTAATTTACTTCAAATTCACAGTAAATATGGCGAAAAGAACAGCAAATACCTGCCAGGAATATGAAAAAAAAATGCAGCTTGAATCTGAAAGTATTTTCCATGACAAGTACTTTTTATTGTTTATTACTTCGTTTAGTGATTTATATATCTTCAATTAATAGGAAATACCATCTGCGTGTTGTCTAATCCTAAAGGAATGGTGTTACTTCAGCAATTGTACTCTGTCATGACATACGAAATATTCCGAAAAATATATTTTCTTTTCAGATAAAAAAGCGGTTCACATCCATATCCTTTAATTGCGGTATATTTATTCTTAATACATGCCTAATGGGGTAGATAATAAATGAGCTAAAAATTATCTATCTAATTTACATATTATGTATATCACTTATTTGAAACAGAAGTTATTCGACAAGTCAGTCTGCCCTTTAATATCAAATAAAGAAACGATACGAATTATATATTTGTGCACGAATTTTAGTTTAAATACACTAAATTTACCTTTGATGAATATTTATGAGCATTTGCCATTTTAATTTACTCTTAACAATAATTGTTGACACCTCGGCAAGTGGTCAGGAGCTCTTGCCTGACTGATAACAATTATTGTTAAAATAACGACAGCTTGTTGACACGTGAATACGAATTTTAACAATTATCTTTAAAATAGCAATAAGTCGTTACGTAGCAGTATAGATCGCATAACAAGGTACACGTGAATAAGCCCGGTTATGTCGTTTATAAATAATATGAAAAGTAAAGGGCCAAGTACTGACCCTTGAGGTACATCTGACAACGCTGTAAATTTATATGAAGTGAAGCCGTTACAATGCACATACTGTATTCTTTTATTTAAATATGATTCAATTAAGCGAGATAATTTATTTGTGAAACCTAAAATTTTTAATTTATGTAATAAAATTGGATGAATAAATGAATCAAAGGCTTTGCTGAAATCGGTATCTACTTGTTTCTTTGCCTCAAAAATGTAAAAAACGAAATTAACTAAATTGGTAACAGTTGATCTGCGGCTAACAAAACCATGCTGATAAGGGCTTATATAATTGATGGCTTGTTGCTGAATCTGCTGAAATAATATTGACTCAAAAATTTTGGCTACAGAATTTAGGAGAGATATTGGACGGTAATTACTTATCAAACTTCTATCGCCTGACTTAAATATTGAACAAATAGTAGAGCATTTCCATTTATCAGGGAAAATATGAGTACCTAAACTTAAATTAAATAAAATAAATGAAGGAAGAACTAGGATATCAATGCAACCTTTAAAAATTAAGATTGGTACATTATCTGGATCAACAGATTTTGTGTTTTTTGAGATTTAATGGCAGCAGTAATTTCATCAATACTTATTTTAGTTACTGAATTAGGGTTACAGAAATTATTGCTATCTGTATTAAACTGTAAATTGTTATCATTTACTAGAGAGTTATTATAAACACTTTGAAAAAATGTTGTGAAAGCATTTGCAATATGAGAGCCATTAGAAAAAGTTTGATTATCGTATTGCATGACTGAAGGTATATTGCCAGAGTTCTTTTTATTCTTTAAAAAATTCCAAAACTTTTTGGGACTGTTTATTAAATTATTTTGTACGGAATTAATATATTCATCGTACGCATTTTTAATAAGTATTTTTGATAAGGACCTGCAGGATTTAAATTTATTTAAGTGGTGATTTAAGCTAAATTTTTTATACTGTTTACGATGGTATTCTTTTTGTTTTAAACAGGTAATAATATCATAATTAAACCAAATAGGGTATTTATAATTTCTAGTTGATTTTTTAGGAATGCAAACATCAAAAATATCATATAAAACTGCATAAAAATGCTTAACAGCTTCATTAACATCGTTATAAAAGTTTAGAAAACACTCTTTTTAAATTATTATACGGAGAAAGGAAAATTTTACAATCTATGTCTAAGGTTGGATGATATCTGTCTTCAGATAATAAGCTAAAATCACATTTTTGAATAATGCAATCAATGTTAGCAACAACGATATCTAGGATGTTATTATTAATATTAGGTATTCTATAGTATTGCGTCATATTTAGAAAATTTATAAAGTTTGTAAAATGTTCGACATTATTATCAGAGATATTATTTTCATAAAAACAGTTTAAATTTGTAATGTTTACATCTCCAATAATTAAAACATTGGCCGAAAATACAAAAGGAAGAAATGGAATGTGCTCATAAAAGTGTAAATATTCATGTATAGTAGTATCAGGTGGTATATAGACCGCAAAGATATATACAACTGAAGATGAACTAGGAAAAAATATTTTTATACATAAAACATCAATTTTATTTAAGTTCCAGCCGATATTTTCTTGTATATGTTTGAAAAGTTCATTGACTGCAATGAACACTCCTCCTCCGCGGATTTTACCAGTTTAGTTTAAACTCTATCACGGTCACTTCTGTAGACACAGCAGCGCTGATCAACAAGTTCGTTGTTGGTGACATCTTCGGTAAGACAGGTCTCACCAGTAGCGTAGCGAAGGGGGGGGGGGGGGGGGTAAAGGGGGCATCATTTGATGTTGTACCAGCAGTGGATTCACATGAATCGCGGAACAACTTATTCTATTTAGATCTTAAACTTCGGGTATCATTTTGAGTGCTACGAGCACAACTTTCATGGAAAATAATAGAGCATCCACAGCAGACTATCGACGAAGACACGTCAAACTGTATGGAGCAGATTGTACAGTGTGTCTGCTGTAAGCGGGCCACCATTGCTAACTTTCTTATTTGAAGAGATAGAAAGACAATTAAATGGACAAAGCTGGGCGATATTATACTGCAAATTTAACGGTGGAAAATACAAAACAATTGAACATCAAATACGCAAGTTATTCAACCAAATAACATTTTTTAAAATGGAATTCCATATTAAAAATGGTACCATTTAAAAGATTTTTATTATCTGAATATAAAAGTTCATTATCACTATTCCTCTAAAATTAAAAACAAAAGAGTTATTTCAAGTTGAAATTTAAATATTTTATTTCATATTTTAATACACATATTATGTAACCCTGTTAGATGATGACATAATAAATATGTGATGAATCCCTAACGGAATCTCTCACGTTGTAACAAGAATCTTTATGATAAGAAACGCTATAAATACGTGTTAGACAATGAAATGTTATTCTTTTTTACTGTGTAATTTTGAAGTTATAACTGCTTAATAAAGCCTGTCTTAAAATCAAAAATTTGTTTTTTTTTTATTATATATCGGTTACGATCATATAATTGGCGCAGTCTCTGTAGGATCACAAATAAAGAAATCAGTATGCTCGAAAAATTCGCCGTAAATCTGTAGAACGCTTTATTCAACAATTTCAATTGTTGCTTAGTGTGATCGAACAAAATAACTATTACTGCGAAGAAACTCGAAGCCGAAGAATCAAGATGCCTTCGTAAAAGCAAAGCTATACCAATAAGCCTTCGCTTTAATCAACAATCAACCTAAACAGTGGTTGCATTAGAGGTCTATTCATACGACACATCGAGATCAGCGATCAACCTAAACAGTGGTTGCATCAGAGGTCTTTTCATACGACCCATTGAATTCACCAGGCCAAGCAGTTCGCAGAAAAGATATCCGTCAACTGAACGTCATCAGCTCCCTCGCAACAAAGGATATGTCAACAATACAGGCACTCATAATAAGTCTGTAAGTCTCATTGTTTCTTTTAATTTATCAATCACATGTCAGATAACGAACCACAGTAATCAGATATAAATCGGGAACTTGAATTATTAAGTACCTTATTAAATCAAATTATAAGGTATTAATAGATGCAGGATCTGACGTAAATCTCATTAGTGAAAATATGTCAAAATTATATAAATCAAAAATTGTAAGTGACAATTTGACCTTTAAAACAGCCAATTCAAAAGTATATTGCATAAAACTCTATAACTTTAAAAAAATTTAATCAACCTCATAAATTGTTTATTCATACTTTTAATAAAGATTGTGATTTATTATTTGGCATAAATATATTAAAAGACTTGAAATGTGAAATAAATTTTGCTAATGAAAAAATTAAAATAAAAAATATAGAATTTCCATTTATTCCAATGTCAGAGTCAAATTTTTGCAAATTAAATTTTCGGTCGGAACATTTAAATAATAATCAAAAACAAAGAATTAACAAATTATTAGAACAATATCCTGAACTCTTCCCAAAAGATGGCGAAAATTTATCATGTACTACCTATACTAAACACAAAATTTTGACCAAAGACAATACTCCTATATATACGAAAAACTACAGACTTCCACAGGTATTTGAGAATAACATTGAAGACCACGTACAAAACTTATTAAAAACCGGTGTAATTAGAAAATCAAAAAGCCCTTATAATTCCCCCATTTGGATTGTCCCCAAAAAAACAGATGCATCAGGAAAGCGGAAAACACGTCTCGTAATAGACTACAGAAAATTAAATGCAAATACTAGAGAAGATAAATATCCCAAAATTTTTTACGACCCTCGATCTACATTCTGGATTTCATCAAATTTTGGTAGAAAAAGATGATATAGAAAAAACGGCTTTTAGCACCCCATCAGGTCACTATGAATTTGTCAGAATGCCGTTTGGACTTATTAATGCACCAGCGACATTCCAACGAATGATGAATGAAGTTTTAGGAGACTTAATTAACAAAATCTGTCTTGTCTATATGGACGACATCATAATTCTCAGTAAAACAGAAGAAGAACACTTACAAAATTTAAAACTTGTTCTCGAAAAACTAAAAAACGCAAATTTACAAATACAAATTGATAAGAGTGAATTCATGAAAAGAGAAATAGAATATTTAGGATTTGTTATATCAGAACATGGTCTTAAACCTAATCTCAAAAAAATAGAAGCCATTGATAAAATTACAATCCCGAAAACACAAAAAGATATCAAATCATTCTTGGGCAAGCTATCATGGTACAGACGCTTTATACCTAATTTTTCAAAATTAACGAAACCTTTTACCGAATGTTTAAAGAAAAATAAAATAATTGATATAACTAATAAAGACTATCAAGAAGCATTTCAAAAATCGAAAGAATTAATTAGTAACCCCCCTATACTACGCTTCGCCGACTTTTCTAAACCATTTATCTTAACAACTGACTCATCAAATTACGCAATGGGTTCAGTACTCTCACAAGTACAAGATAACGTAGAGAAACCTCTAGCATACGCTTCAAAAACTCTTAATAACCACGAACAAAATTATTCTACAATAGAAAAAGAGTTAAAATCTATCGTCTGGTCAGTACAAAACTTTAGAACTTCCTTATAAGGTAGAAAATTTATTATTCGAACGGATCACAGACCTTTAATTTGGCTATTCAATATGAGAAATGGAAATAAAAACTAATGAGACGGAAAATTGAACTAAGTGAATACAACTTCGAAATTGAGTATTTACCAGGCAGAATAAATAAAATTGCTGATTATCTATCGCGAATAAAAGAACCTTTCAAAATTAATTATGTAACCGGAGACGTAACTGAAACAGATATATATTTTGTCATTGTGTTTCTAAAGATAATCGTTTTGGCAAAGAATTAGCTTTACAAATAGATAAACAATTTACAAGTAAAAAATACTGTGAGAATAACTACAAAAACCAAAATATGATTATTCAAAATTTTGAAAATAAAATAATTTTACATTTGCATACAAAAGACACCTATAAAAAAACGCTAACCTGAAACAATTAAAATTCTGTCTTATTACTTCAAGGGATTATTTAATCAAAAATGATTTATTTGAAATCAACATGCCATACTTATCATGTGGGCTAGAAAAATTAGAAAAACCTAAATTAATCCAATTATTAAATAATATCTTTAATGACACAAATATCCAAATTAATATTTACGAATTACCTCGTAACTTTGCAAGCTCACAAGAAATCGATAATTTTTTAAAAAATCATACAAGCGAATCGATAGATAGTTTATTAAATAATGTCGAAGATATAGAGAGAGAACTAGAAAGTTTAGCAACCGATACTGTCCACTCCTCTCCAGAAGAACCCATAAATGGTTTAAAATTTTTAGAAAATCGAATCAATGTAGCTGACAATCAAATAATAATTCAGGAAGATAAAGAAAACAAAGTAGAAATAAAAAGATTATTTAATCATAAAAAACAAAGAATTCTATTTTCATTAAAACCAGAATATAAAGAAACACAACTATTTGAATTTATCCAAAATTACGTAGTACCTAAAATACGATATTACTGTATCTGCACGGACGAAATTGCTAATACTTTAAATAGAGTAAATTTGAATTCGGAACAGTAAATATAATACGAGTTAATCAACAAGTTGAGGACGTAGAAATCGAAGATGAACAGGACGAAATAATATTTAACTACCACCACGGAAAAACCAACCACCGGGGTATATTAGAAACTTACAATAAATTAAAAACAAAATATTATTGGCCAAAAATGTTAGAATCTATAACAACATTCATAAATAAATGCGAAACTTGTAAGAAATGTAAATATGACAGACAACCACCAAAATTAGAAGATCAACTTACACCAACCCCTCAACGACCTTTTGAAATTATAAATTTAGATATATTAACCCTAGATTCAAAATACTATTTAACAATATTTGACCAATTTTCAAAATATGCTCAAATATATTTTTAAAAAAATAAAACCTGTTATAATATCATAAATACAGTTTCAAACTTTATTAGAGAAAGATTACAACCGCAAACAATCATTTGCGACACAGGGAAAGAATTCGATAACTTAGCGTTCAAAACTTTCTGTCATAATAACCAAATAAATTTACATATTACATCCGCTGGTAATCCAAAATCAAACGCAATAGAAAGACTACATTCCACCTTAATAGAACACTTGCGAATTTTATTCCAAAAATACCCAAATAAAAATTTAGATAAAATATTGACGATAACTATACTAGCTTAAAATGACACCATACATTCTATTACGAAATTATCACCGAATGAAATACTATACGGTAGAGATTACTCACACATTCGACCAAGAATGACCTTAACAGACGAACAACAAATAGAAACATTTCAAAAAAATAAACAAAATGAACATGATTACGAAATAAAATCGCGAACGAAAAATTAAAACGTTTCAAACCAAATAAAACCCATACAAAATTCCAAAATGCGTCACAAGCCTTTCTCAAACAAAATCCTAGATTGATAACAAAATTCAAAAAACCATTGTTTGAAAAGGTAAAAATTGAAAATTATAATGACAAAAACCATACCATTGAAGTAAAAGGGAAAGTTCATAAAAGAAAGGTAAAAATTGACAAATTAAAATTATAATTTGTTACAGATTAATATCCTTATCTCACGGTCAATTCCTTCAAGATATCTCTGATAACAACGGATACAAATTACTAGAATTAGGCAAAACCCATTTTAATGAATATGATATCTACGCCTATTTTAACTATGACTTACAACCCTTATTTTCAAATTTCCAAAATATTACTGACATAATCAACTCCCTTAAAAATTACTCTAAACCATTACAAAAACTAAACTTTGACGCATTTAATGTAATGAATATGATTTATGAAAATACAGAAAATCAAATTAATAAATTAAAAATTCATAAAAGAAATAAACGAGGACTAATAAACGGATTAGGTTCAGTTGTAAAATCTATTTCCGGAAATTTAGATCAAAATGTTGCAGAACACTATGAACAATTATTTATACAAATTAAAGAAAATGAACAAAATTTACAAAAAGAAATAAAAAATAATTTACATTATTTGGAGAATTTCACTAAACATTTTAATAAACAAATTAACAAAATAAATATTAATGAAAGAGAGCTTTATAACCAAATTCAACAACTAAAAGGACAAATTAATAAACGAGAATATTATGATTCACTATTATTACTCAATTCAAAATTACAGATAATAACTTCTTTGCTAAATCATTCAAATGATCATTTCTCAAATAAACGAAAGTATAAATTTTTGTTCTCTTCACACTTTCGATGTAAGTCTAATATCTTTAAAAAATTTAAAACAAATGCTGCCCATGTATGATATAGTTGAAATTTCAAAATTATTAACAGTCAATTGTAATCATGATAAAAATAAAATATATTTTATAATAACTATTCCTATTATGTCAGAGAAAACACACGATCTATATCAAATGACAATGATCCCTTTTAAACAAAACAATACTTACTATTTATATGACCAAGAGACAACAATGTATATTGATAATAATATTAAGGTTGATGATTGTTTAATTAGTAATAAGCAATATTATTGTAGAACTAACAAAATAAAAATAAATAAATGTATTAACCAATTGTTGTACAGCAATAATAGTAAATGTGAAATTAAACAAATAACATCCCATAATAATATAATTCGTATACCAAATTCTAATGAATTACTTATATTTAGCCCTGATAAACAGAACGTTGAAATTGATTGCAAAAATATTAAAGAAATAAAAAACATACAAGGAATATTTCAGATTTCTAGTACAAGTCAATGTAAAATTAATGACTACGTCTTTAAACCTTTTGTAAATGAATACAAAGAAATAAAGCTTCAGTTTTCACAACCAATGATATTAGAAACAAATCACAGTAAAAATAAAATTTTGCAAAACATAGAAGAATTCACAGGAGCTATTCCTACTACAAGACCATTAAAAGAATTAGATACTAAACATGAAACACATTTTACTATATTGTATGTAATAATAATAATAATAATAATAATAACAATAATAATAAACTTTATTGACATATAATCAAGGGCGAGGTTCAGCCTAAGGCTGCTCTTCCACCTAACCTACAAATAATACACAGATGTATATAAAACTAATAGACACGTTGAAATATTAATCAATTACAGATAATTTAAGTAATAGAAACATTTAAGATAAATATAGATAAATATAGAGTACAAAATAGTAAACAATGAAATAAATATTATACAAATAATAATGCTCGTACATTTCTTTTGAAATTGTTTAAAGAAAGGATCTTCAGATAGTCAGGAACACTGTTATATAAAGTGGGGGCCATATATGAAAACGCACCTTTAAATTTTGACTTTCTGAAGGTTGGGACAATATACAAATCCTTCATTCTAAGAGAATAGTTATAGCATTGATTAAATAGTATATAGATTGGCATTGCTATAGTCAAACTGCGTAACACATTTTTATTCTGTAAGAATGAGAGCCATCTGTGTGGCAGTTGTCCACTATAGAAACATTTAAGATAAATATAGATAAATATAGAGTACAAAATAGTAAACAATGAAATAAATATTATACAAATAATAATGCTCGTACATTTCTTTTGAAATTGTTTAAAGAAAGGATCTTCAGATAGTCAGGAACACTGTTATATAAAGTGGGGGCCATATATGAAAACGCACCTTTAAATTTTGACTTTCTGAAGGTTGGGACAATATACAAATCCTTCATTCTAAGAGAATAGTTATAGCATTGATTAAATAGTATATAGATTGGCATTGCTATAGTCAAACTGCGTAACACATTTTTATTCTGTAAGAATGAGAGCCATCTGTGTGGCAGTTGTCCACTATAGAAACATTTAAGATAAATATAGATAAATATAGAGTACAAAATAGTAAACAATGAAATAAATATTATACAAATAATAATGCTCGTACATTTCTTTTGAAATTGTTTAAAGAAAGGATCTTCAGATAGTCAGGAACACTGTTATATAAAGTGGGGGCCATATATGAAAACGCACCTTTAAATTTTGACTTTCTGAAGGTTGGGACAATATACAAATCCTTCATTCTAAGAGAATAGTTATAGCATTGATTAAATAGTATATAGATTGGCATTGCTATAGTCAAACTGCGTAACACATTTTTATTCTGTAAGAATGAGAGCCATCTGTGTGGCAGTTGTCCACTATAGAAACATTTAAGATAAATATAGATAAATATAGAGTACAAAATAGTAAACAATGAAATAAATATTATACAAATAATAATGCTCGTACATTTCTTTTGAAATTGTTTAAAGAAAGGATCTTCAGATAGTCAGGAACACTGTTATATAAAGTGGGGGCCATATATGAAAACGCACCTTTAAATTTTGACTTTCTGAAGGTTGGGACAATATACAAATCCTTCATTCTAAGAGAATAGTTATAGCATTGATTAAATAGTATATAGATTGGCATTGCTATAGTCAAACTGCGTAACACATTTTTATTCTGTAAGAATGAGAGCCATCTGTGTGGCAGTTGTCCACTATAGAAACATTTAAGATAAATATAGATAAATATAGAGTACAAAATAGTAAACAATGAAATAAATATTATACAAATAATAATGCTCGTACATTTCTTTTGAAATTGTTTAAAGAAAGGATCTTCAGATAGTCAGGAACACTGTTATATAAAGTGGGGGCCATATATGAAAACGCACCTTTAAATTTTGACTTTCTGAAGGTTGGGACAATATACAAATCCTTCATTCTAAGAGAATAGTTATAGCATTGATTAAATAGTATATAGATTGGCATTGCTATAGTCAAACTGCGTAACACATTTTTATTCTGTAAGAATGAGAGCCATCTGTGTGGCAGTTGTCCACTATAGAAACATTTAAGATAAATATAGAGTACAAAATAGTAAACAATGAAATAAATATTATACAAATAATAATGCTCGTACATTTCTTTTGAAATTGTTTAAAGAAAGGATCTTCAGATAGTCAGGAACACTGTTATATAAAGTGGGGGCCATATATGAAAACGCACCTTTAAATTTTGACTTTCTGAAGGTTGGGACAATATACAAATCCTTCATTCTAAGAGAATAGTTATAGCATTGATTAAATAGTATATAGATTGGCATTGCTATAGTCAAACTGCGTAACACATTTTTATTCTGTAAGAATGAGAGCCATCTGTGTGGCAGTTGTCCACTATAGAAACATTTAAGATAAATATAGATAAATATAGAGTACAAAATAGTAAACAATGAAATAAATATTATACAAATAATAATGCTCGTACATTTCTTTTGAAATTGTTTAAAGAAAGGATCTTCAGATAGTCAGGAACACTGTTATATAAAGTGGGGGCCATATATGAAAACGCACCTTTAAATTTTGACTTTCTGAAGGTTGGGACAATATACAAATCCTTCACTCTAAGAGAATAGTTATAGCATTGATTAAATAGTATATAGATTGGCATTGCTATAGTCAAACTGCGTAACACATTTTTATTCTGTAAGAATGAGAGCCATCTGTGTGGCAGTTGTCCACTATACATGTGTTTAATTCGCTACAAGATAGCAGCATGATAGAACTCGTCGGCGGGCGGGGCTCAGGCGTGGCCAATTAATTTTAATTTGTTAAATTTATTTCGTCATTTCTTCAGAGAAATTTAATTTAATTATACATTTATTTTTAATACATACACATTACATATTCCATAATTTTTTTAATATTTCTAATAAAAAAAACATTTATCATTGAATCGAGAAACAATTTAATATGAATTTACAGCGACCACACTGCTTCACCAAATTAAAATGTCACTTTTAACATATTTTTTGATTTTATTTATTTTTTACTTGAAAACATAAAAATGTTAAGAATTATAAAATTTTACATTATGTATGTACCTACCTATCTGTCAATCCATAAAAAACATTTAAAATTACGTTATGAGTTTTAAATACCAAATTTGAGAAGTTTTGGATCATATTTTAATAGATTTTAAGGAAAAATCGTCACACACACACATATAAAAATCATCATCAATTTCCAGGTGCTCTGTGTAAATTCATCGTCGTACATGATCCATTTCGTAAATGTGTAGTTGTAAATTAATATTGATTTATAGTGCTGCAATCATAGAAAAATTAAATCAGATCATCCTGTCCAACTAATATTTATGTATGATGGAAAATATATTATTTTTACAAACCTTAATTTCATTAAAATTAAATATTTTACTATTATATTCTCCTTAAGACGGTTTCATTATTAATTTGAATGCAATTGCTTCCTGACAGTGACATTTGTTTAAATATGTCAAAATTGTTATTAAAGTATTGTTTTTGTTTGACGCATAGGCAAGATGATATATAAAAATAAACTATATTATCAATTTATATTTTAAGATATTTAAAGCTATTTACTAAAAAAAATGCTATTTTAGTAAAATTGAAGATTGTATCATTATGTTAAATTTTTATTAGTAAAAGTTGCTTAAAAATTATATTTAATGTATTTTTTTCAAGAAAAACTGTTAGAAGTTTGTATAAGTGATACTTCCGGTTATCCGATATACACTAAAAACTAATGAGCTCTTCACATATTCGCATAGAATTGATATACAAAATTTCAAAATTTTCTGATTGATAGTATTTGAGTAATCGTGTTTACACGATCCACACATACACAAATACACACATACACACACACACACACACACACACACACACACACACACACACACATAAATACCTACAGACATCATTGTAAAAATGTGAAAATCGGACTATGGGGACATCAAAACGTGCTTATTCACTAAAATCTCTATATGCGATTTGTAGCACGATCCCTTTACCTCCCTTACCTAGGATAGCGGGAGGTAAAAAGTAATTTGTCCAAAAATAAAATTAATGTATGCCATGAGATATTTTGATATGTATTTACTTGATAAAATAATTTATTTCATGCATATATCGTACATTATAAAAGGGTAAAAAATTGAGAATACCTATACACATTTCGATAAGTTAATTCTTAGTCAAAAATATTTTTTCGTAATTTACAAAATTATTGAAGTTCATTTTTAGTGTCCGTAAAAATAATAATGATTTAATTTATTTGTTATTCAAAAACAGTTACGTGATTAAATATCTAATTATATTTTATTAACAATTTCGTGTTTCCGACTCCAAGCGACTTCACACGAATACATCCGAACATAATTACCGCCAGTCTTATCGAATGTTAGTACGGCCAAATAAAAAAATTATTAAAGGTGGCAGCATAATACGTCACTATACAGTGTGCTACGTGCTACGTGAATGCCCATAAGGTTGCCAATCTATATATATTATTTAATCAATAGTTATAGTCTTTAATAATAAATTTATCAAATAAATATGATGGAGTACCTGTCAATATAATTTTATGTAGCAAGCATAAATAGAGATATTTAAGACGGTTTTCAACAGAGGGCATCTTAGAAATTTTGCGATATTTAGATATATGATCGTATTTACGCACACCGTATACGAAACGCAAACAAGAATTTTGCAATAATGTTAGTCTCTGTTTATCTGTCTGTGTGAGGTTCGGAATATAAGTGCAGGCGCAATAGTCAAATAGTGGAAGAATAAGTGAATTTACCAGTTTAAGTTTCACTGACGAATTTAGTTCATTTTTAAACTGAAATAATTGTCGAATTTCAATCTTGCTGCACATAATTTTACATTAAGATGGTTTCTAAAATTTAAATCTTTGTCAATGTGAAGTCCCAACATTTTAACATTATCTGTGCGAACTAAAATAGAACCATCTAACACAATATCAGGTATGTTACCACAGTCACTAATGATTAGAAGTGATGATTTGTTGGTATTAATTTTGAGACCATTGCTCTTTACCAATGATACAAAATCACTTAGCTCTTTGTTGACAATAGCGCAATGTTCATTTATATGCGACTGTTCCATAGTTGCAAGAACCTGGGTGTCATCCGCATAAGAGTGAACTGAACAAAAATTAAAAATATTAGGCATGTCAGCTACAAATATTAAAAAGAACAAAGGTCCCAAAATTGATCCCTGTGGTACACCACATTGAAGAGGAAAATTTGATGAGAGTTGTGTTCCTTGTTTTGTACTCATATTAATGTAAAAAGATCTATTTTTAAAGTAGTTCCTACACCACGATACTGCGCTTTCTGAGAAGTTATAATAACTTAATTTAGAAAGAAGTAAACTGTGATCGATCATGTCGAATGCTTTTGAGAAATCTATTTGTATGACTAATGATGGTTTCGATTTGTCTAGATTATTTAAAATTGTATCGACTATATTTAACATACATGTATTTGTGCTATAGCCTGATCTAAATCCTGACTGATTAGCAGGTATTATTTTATTCTCAAAAACATATTCCATGATCTGAACGCAGCATATTCTTTCCAGCACTTTGGACAAAGTGGGTAAAATACTTATTGGTCGCAAATCATCAAAACTCGCACAATCTTGTTGTTTTACTATTGGCCTAATTGCTGCTGTCTTCCAAACCTCAGGCACAACACTCTCTAATATACAAGTATTTACGATATGCGTAATATAATCATTTACAATTGGTAATATCATTAAAATCATTTTTAGTGAAATTCCATCTACCCCAGTTGCATTAGTTTTAATGTTGAGAATGATTTCTTTAACTTTATCGCTACTTACACATTTAAAATGAAAAGGTTCATCATGTACGCCAGCATATTTATTCTGCGAAAAGAAATTTATAGTGCAAGGATTTGCAATTGTAGTGCTCACTTTGTCGAGCAAATACTGAGCATAATGATTCGAATCGCAAATTGATTCTGGAATGCTCTTCACTGACTGTTTTTTTTTACACCAATACGTTTTAAGTTAGCCCATAATTCATTTGTATTATTTAAATTCTTATTAATTGCAGACTCAAAGAAAGATTGTTTTTCTCTCCGTATTGCACTTGTTGTATAATTACGTAATTGTTTATAATATTCATATTTTGCGGGAGTTTTATGTTTTCTATACTGAGCAAGCGCCTTATCTCTTTTAGCCTGCATTATTTTAATAACATTTGTGAACCATGGACTATATGCCTTACTATATCTCGTTGACTTAATAGGTGCATGAATATCAAATAATTTTATAATGTTCTCGTTTAAAAAACGTACTTTTTGATTTATATTGTTTATTTGAGTAATATTACTCCAAGGCACAGTATGACAGTCAGCAATAAACTTTTCAGAATCAAATTTGCTAAAATCCCTATATGTTACCATATTGTTGCTTGAAGGCTGTTTATTAAGTTTTAATTTACAAAACACACAACTATGGTCCGAAAAATTGTCACATTCAATAATACCAGAGAAATCACAGAGGGATCTATCTGATATTACTATTATATCTAATAGAGATCTTGATGCAGGGCGAGTGTAATTAGTAATTAATTGATGCATGCCGTAAGCAGTAAATTTGTTTTTTACATAGTTAGATTTGGAATCATCCAATATTAAATTGACATTTATGTCACCTGCATACATCATGAAATCACATTCTGTAAGAAACTCGGCAGTTATGGTATCCAAAACACTAAGTTCTTTAAAAAAATCAGATTTTGGGTTGTAAATTACTCCACAAATAATTTTAGTGTGATGACTAGTGATTTGAATCCATAAATGTTCAACATTTTCATATGATAACCCTAGATTTGATATATCCAAAACTTTATACTGAATGTTACTCTTAACATAGAGAGCAACACCTCCGCCACGTTTATTGGATCTATGTGCACTGACTAGGTTGTAACCATCAATAAGAAATAAGTGTGATGGGGAGATGTCACTTATCCATGTCTCGGTAACGGCCAGTATATCAAAATTTTCACTAAATATAAAATCTTTAAAAATAGAGAAACAAGAGTTCAATGACTGCACATTTATATGTCCAAAAGTAAAGTTCGAATCGACAACACTGCTGTTCAAAGCCGGTGATTCAGACATATGGGACAAGGTTGTACGGATTTAAACAAATAATAAATAAACAGTCAATAGTCCGAAACGCAATGAAACACTAATATTTCAATAAATCCTCTTCTCTGCAAATGGAGATGATTCTAGTATTTTCACTCTTCCTGGCAAAGATTTTACAGTTCTTACTCCAGACGTACTTGTAACCTTTCTCGCGAAGATGTTCACGCGTTTTCTTAAGTAGATTATTATTATAATATGTCAAGTGTTCGCTGAAGTATAATTTAGATTCACTGTCCGAAGGATAGTAAAATTTAGTTGTATTATTTCTTTTAGCGGAAGCAAGAATTTTATCTTTTAAAATTCGCGATTTGAATTTTACAATAATTAATGGTATTTTTGATTTCACTGTAGGCATTCTATGCGCAGCATCTATATCATTTTCAGTTATAGATACTCCCATTTCTGAAGCAGATTTTATTATAATATTATTAACGTTTTCATTTTGTTTAGCCGGAAAATTGTGTATTAACAAATTGTTTAGACGCGAGTACTGTTCTAATTTATTAATTTTATGTTCTAAACTGTTAACACACGTTTTTAATTTAACATTTTCTTCATTAAATCGATCGAACTCTTTAATTTTTTTATCATATGTTTTTAATTTAGCCTCAAAGTCCATAATTTTGTCGCAACAGAAACTAACTGACTTGGTAAGTTCTTCAAATTTATTGTTCATGTCGTCCAAAATTTCGGATATCATTTTGTTGATCAGCGTACTTAAATCATTTAATTTTATGCTGTGGTTTTGAGATACATCGGACTCATCACTAATCACAGATTCATTTAAAGGGGACCGACATTGTTTGCAAGTCCATGATAAAACATTAGTTTTTATGCCCGACAGTAGATCATCACTTATTTCAGCGCAAATAGGATGGTATATTTTCTCACATTGGACGCACTTCACACCGGGGTTTCGTGCATTGACGCCGCGATTGCACTTTGCGCACACAATCATTGTTTACCGATGGGTACAGAATTTGTCTGTTTAATTAAATTTTTCAATGTGCGTGCACTATTTAAGATAAAAAAGTTCAAATTTACTCACAGGAGAGCGTCCAACACTTTAACACAGGATGTAGATGAAGAGCCACAAAAAAATGAAGTTTGCTAATGCAATTTACAAAAAAAAAGGACGTATATAAACCAATAAAAAATTGATTTTACTACAGAGTCGATTGAGAAACGTGCTACTAGCAATATATAAAATAGACCTACTACTATCTATTATTGTTTTAACTTTAATATGTTATAAATTAATAAATAAATAAATAAATAAATAAATAAATATAAGAATATAATATGTAAGGGAAAGACATCTGACGAAACAAAAACTATTCAATTACCACTTTCAACCAATAAAGTAGAACATCAGATTTCTTTTCCATCAACTATTTCTTAGCCATCATCTAGAAGGGGAGGTATTATGTAACCCTGTTAGATGATGACAATAAATATGTGATGAATCCCTAACGGAATCTCTCACGTTGTAACAAGAATCTTTATGATAAGAAACGCTATAAATACGTGTTAGACAATGAAATGTTATTCTTTTTACTGTGTAATTTCAAAGTTATAACTGCTTAATAAAGCCTATCTTAAAATCAAAAATTTGTTTTTTTTTTATTATATATCGGTCACGATCATATAATTCACATATATCATTGTTGCTATGGAAACAACAGAAACTAACATTAATCAAAGAACAATTGACATTTTATTGATAGATGCTGTCAACAAATTGGAAAAATATACTAATGATGAATTAGTTGACATGCTTTTTGTTTATGCAAAGTGCAATAAAAATTATGTAGCCAGTGCGCAAAAGTATTTAGAACTATATCCTAATAGACCTCCACCCAATAGAACATATTTTAGGAAAATTGAAATCCGCTTAAGAGAAACCGCTAAATTACGTGGAGAAAAAAGAAAACGTGATCAAGTGACAGAAAACGAAGAATATGTAGAAAATATTTTGGCGTATACTTACCACAAAATGGAAAATACTGAAGAAGTATCATTACGAGAAATTGAAACTAATACTAACGTTAATAAAGATTCGGTAAGAAAAATTTTGAAGAAAAATAAATTCAAACCATATTAATGTCGTAAAATTCATCATTTACAAGATCGTGATTTTGAAAGAAGGCTTGAATTTTGCCAGTGGATATTAAACGAGCATCGACGGGATTATAGAATTAGCCATCAAATATTATGGTCCGATGAATCTTATTTTTCGCAAAATGGCTTCTTTAACAGTAATATTCATTATCGGTGGAGTGATCAAAATAATTTTTGGACCCAACAGACAAGTTTTCAAGGTCATTTCGGTGTTAACGTTTAGTTAGGTGTATTAGATACATATTTGATTGGCTCTTATTTTCTTGAAAGAAGTTTGACTCAAGAAGTATATTTACATTTTCTTCAAGATACTTTCGAGAACTATCTTGATCATATGCCATTAAACGTTGCACGAAATATGAAGTTCTTTCAACAGGATGGTGCCCCAGCACACAATGCGCTAGCAGTGAGGCACTATTTGAAAGATATATTCCCTCAAAAATGGCTTGGCACATATGGCCCTATTCCGTGGCCAGCACGGTCACCTGACCTTACGCCCCTAGATTTTTTTGTCTGGGGTTTTATTAAAGATAAAGTATATAAAAGAGCAGTGAATACGGTTGATGAATTAAAAAACAGAATTACTGCTGCCTGTACTCTAATATCAAAAAGGATGTTGACTAAAACAATGAGGTCTGTGATGAAAAGAGCACACATTTGTCGTGAAAGAAATGGTCAACATTTTGAACATTTTTTTTAAGTTTACTAGTTAATAATTAATTTTATATTTGTTTTTGCTCTTTCCATAGCAACAATATTGTATTTGTATCAAAATATGAAATAAAATATTTAAATTTCAACTTGAAATAACTCTTTTGTTTTTAATTTTAGATGCATAGCGATAATGAACTTTTATATTCAGAAAATAAAAATCTTCTAAATGGTACCATTTTTAATATGGCATTCCATTTAAAAAAATGTTATTTTGTTGAATAAGTCGCGTATTTGATATTCAATTGTTTTGTATTTTCCACCGTTAAATTTGTCGTATAATATCGCCCAACTTTGTCCATTTAATCGTCTTTCTATCTCTTCAAATAAGAAAGTTAGCAATGGTGGCCCGCTTACAGCAGACACACTGTACAAAACGAAGCCATGACTGATACGTGTAAATTTTGTAACGGTGCTACTATAATTTCAAAAATATCAGCTTATACCACACGCACAGTTTTTTTCAATTAATTTATTTAAGAATATACACTCCGAAAGATGAAATTAGGCAGAAATTAGGGCAGTTACCATTCACTTGCTAATTAAATGCACTTAGTAATGACACTCTAAAGATTATACACAATTTGATATTAGAATAACAGAAATAACTGAACTATTACTTGCTATAAAAGCAAAATACTTAAGAGCAAAAAATATACGTTCTTCGCACTGTCTGTATCTTCGAATTTTTTAATTATTGATATCAAATTTGATGCCGTAATACAATCATCAGTATTTCTACTGTCGCGCGTTTCTATAGATGATTGCTTAAAGTTAAACAAGATCACATTATTTGCACGTACAATTCGCTCATTTACTTCGTTTATTATATTTTCAGCATTTAATGCCCGTTTGCACCGGTATCACTTAAATGTTCCCCTTAGTTAAGCGACCCTTAGTTGGTAAGTGGCCCTTAAGCTTAAATGGTTTGCACGAATAGAATATGGTCGCCGCTTAGTTAAGGACAGCAATATACCTATTAAACTATATAATACTGCTGAAAAGCACACAGGAAATGTCCGAAACATTATGTACATCTGCACTCTTCTGGTTTGGACACCATCCCTTGCGCGCATGCGCCAACTGCATTTGATTCAGTGATTCTATTGGTCAAGAAGTTTGAACTTTCAGAGAAAAGGAAATTAATATCTTGCGGACACTCATATGTGACGAAAGCGAATTAGCTAATCAGAAGCATTTAAAATGAAACATAGGGAACGAATTTGACATTTGATAAGACGTCAATAGAAGTTAATTTTGTTTAAATAATTCATACCTGCATTCTAAATTCAAATTAGTTGTAGAAAAAATATAATGTGAACCTTGTGCCCGAGTGGTTTTCTGACTCGGCTAAATTTCTTACAATATTTAAATATAATACTTCTGTCAAATTCATTCCCCATGTGTCATTTGAAAAGAGACAGACAAAAACATTTCTGTCAATCAAATGTCAAATCATAACTTATAGGAAAATTCAACCTGTTTTCTAAAAATTAAATTTAGATTTTAAAAAAAATACTGTGTGCACCTTGTGCCCGAAATATGTTTAGTGCTCTCGAGTGATTTTCTGACTCCGCTAAATTTCTTACAAAACTTAAATATAGTACTTCTGTCAGATTCGTTCCCTATGTTTCTTTTTAAATGAAACGGGCAAATACATTGCTAGTGTTGCCGGAAGTCGAGACTAGACGAGACTTGGGGTCGGTCTTGTCTTGGTCTTGACTTGGTCTCGACTAGAGTGGTCTCGTCTTGGTCTTGTCGGGACGAGATTTGATGTCAGTCTCGTCTCGTCTCGAGTCTCGACAAGACTCTCGACTTTGCCTCCATAAACAATTTTTGTATAATCGCATCTAATGGTACATAAAATTCTAGGAACACCAGTATAATCGCGATTCAAATATTCCAAATAATATTTGAGATATTTATTATTAAGTTTTCTAAATATAAAATATATAATTTCAATTCCTTAGCTACCGAATTATTAGCAATAGTTAAACAGTTATGTATATGTTTAAAATGAAGCAGTAAGTAAATAGACAAAAATCTCCGAAAAAGTAACTTCTTTCGCTATTTTTTTTTATATTTTAATAAATAAATGTTAAATAGGCAGATAACAAAACTAGCCTTTCACGTATACCCTGGTACGCGTACCACAGGTTGAGAACCTCTGCTTTATTTCATAAGTTTGCGTTTGACCCCCCTGAGAAAATTAAATACATTGTATAAATGCCTAATTCATTCATATGAAAAAATTGAAAACAATAATCAACGTTGACTTAAAGCCGTAAATATAAAAGTCGTAATATACAAGCCCTTCTTAACAATTTCCTTAAAACTTTGTATGCACAAATGTCTAAAACAAACTGTTTTTTCTAATCCCTAATATAACATAATATAAAAAAAAATTTGAGTAAAAAATACATTTCTTTTCTTAATATATATATAAATTTTACAACGGCCTGTGCTATAAATGCTGCATATTACCAGACAATAACAACCACTTTTAGACATCTGCTAGTAATAAAAGTAGGTAGGTTTGCCCAACCCAAATCCAAATATTACAGAATACAATACTTTAGTCAATCTAACAGTTTTGCATCCTAAAAATATAAAACCATGTAATAAAGAAAAGTATAAACGGATGATACAAGAATTAAATGAAACATAACATAGACAATTTTTATGAGGAATCATTATTATGGTTTTATAAGTGAAAAGAGAAACCTCTTGAGAAAGAAATACCATATGAAGAATTATTAGATATCTCCAAAAAATTCTATCCTTTTTTACTACATGCCTTGATTTTATTTTTAACTCTACCTTCTACAACATGTAAAAGAAGTTTTAGTACATAAAAAAACTGTTCTATAAATACAATAAAATTATAACACGAACAATCATTATGTAAATTGTACTTGACACTGAAATCTGTTGTTTCCATGATTATAGTAAAGCTGACTGATTTTTGAAAGTTAATCTATTTATAATTCGTTAAACCGTAAAACTGTTATTATTAAAGTTTCTTAGTTACTAATTTTTTTACTAATTTTATAAATTTAAGCACGTGTATTATAATTTATTTATGTTTTTCAAATAAGAGTTTTATTATTATTTTTTTTTTTTGTTAGAGAATTGTGTTTATGTAACTACCTACAGTTTTTATTAAATATAACAATATTATTCTAAATACGTTTATTATAATTTACTTAAGTTTTTGGAATAAATGTATTTTTTTGGCAAATAAGTAACATATAAAAAAATATATGACTAACTATATTTCTATTCAAATGTAAGAGGTTAGAGTGGGAAGGCTGAAAGTGCAAATAATTATTATTTTATATGCTGCTACAGATAATAAAAATATGAATAATAATAATTTTTATTAAAGGATATATCAGCGTACAACAACACTTAATATTTGCAATTTTGTACTACAAACTGCTTGAATATTGAAAAGTATCCTTTTCTGTTTCGGTATATCTTGGAGTCCTCGCCACTTGAATTATAATAATATTCAATTTAAAGTTAATTTTTTTTCCTGCACGAATAGCCAATTTTTGTTGATAAAGTAGCTGGTGATTGTTTTTTAACATACGTACAATCTATTGTACCTTACCGATAATTCTAGGACATGCTGCTAAGGCATAAAATTCATTTTGAGATTTAATTATTTCTTCCCTTGTTATATACATGTTGTACAATCTGGCCATACGCTATATACCTCGTGATAGGGGTACACTAATAATTCTACTTGCTGTAGAAATATGCTATGTAGATGATTCCCACTTGAGTAGTAGGTATCGTAAACTCACCAATATTTCATTAATTGGGCACACAATTATTCTTGCATGAGAATATTTAAAAACTATGTTTTATAAGAAAAATATTGAAATACGTATAAATTTTATGGAAATTCCAGCCCATATTCAATACTTGCTAATTAATCCAGTACAGTATTTAGTGTCAAACTAAATTTAATTCGCAAAAATATTGAAAATAGTTGGCACTGTTATATACATTTCTCGGGATTCCATTTTCTATTATTCTAATGCATCTAAATCATCGTCGTCTTCTATTTTATTAAATTCAAAATTCATTTTGTAAATCGAACCTCACTATCGCTATCAAAAGCCGTATAATATTTTGTTGAAATGCAAATGTCAAATAAATATTCTTTGGCGCATGCGTATGAGTACGGCTTAGCGTTAAGAGCATAGCCTCCCAATCTTTAAGTTTCAGTTGAGGGGAATACGTGTGGTGACCGGTAGCGGATGGGCCGGCTTGTACGTCCAGCGTTTAATATTTATGATTGGTTTGCATTTATTTCAATACACCCTTACTATCCCTTCCATATATTTCATACATTTGTAAAAGAAAAACTGACGATGCAAGTATACTCATGTTTCCTCTGATTCTGCTAATATTAAATTAATAATTAAAAACCAAATTTTGTTTCAAATATATTTTTCTTTTCAAGTAACACAATAACATAAAATATTTGGAGTAGAATAATACAAATAAAGCATCAAAGAAAAAATCTGATGTGGCCAGCACATGACCTCCCGCCAATTCCAATGCGTAAAAGTAAAAAGTAAAGTATCACTTCCGGTTGATCGTTTGTAAACAAAATCTAATTTATTGTTCCAATAAATAGAAATTATGAATTATATTTTATTATATTTTTCCTCAAAAATCTATTAGTCACACGTAACATACCCACAGACATCATTGTTAAATTCGGATTCTGGAGATACCTAAACATGTTTATTCACTAAAATCTGTATATACGATTTTTAGCACCTCCCTTACCAAGGGTAGCGGGAGGTAAAAATGGTGATTTTTTATTTATAAATTGTTTAATTTTAATATACACAACATCACTTTTCATTTAAACATGAATAATTTTAATCAAAATGCATGTTTTTCATGTTATTTTTTTAAATTTTTACTAAATGTAAACTATTATAGACACATACCTATAAACAACTTTTAAAGCAATTTAATTTGATATTCAATTTATTTATTGTGATAACAAATTTTAAATATATGCATACAATATGTTATTCATTCGTCTGTATTTTATTTATAACTATTTGATTATTATTTAATAAATAATTTGAAAATATAAATTATGTAGTGGCCTCGCCCTTATTTCACAACAATATAAATTATCCTTTTTTAACAGATTTAACAACTTTGGGTGAAAACATGTTTCTCACGAAAAGGCACGTATAAACTGATAATCTTTGTAATAAATAAATGTAATGTGAGAAATAAACCATTCCTGTTGCGACTAAGCTAAGTACAAGTAATTTAAAATAAAGTTTTAAAAACATATTTTCGACCACCGAAAATATAAATTATATACTTAACTTACAAATAAAAAAATGATAATTTAACAGTTTTACACAAATAGTTGACAAGAAAAGGCCTTATTAAATTAATAAATTCTGCAAAAAAAATAATTTTATTTTGCATTCAAGTTGGAACAAATGTTTAAAATAAAATATTTTAAATTTTTCTTCCATATAGTTCTTCCAGAATTGATCGTCCCGATAAATCTATAAAAAGAGTTATATATGAGCAACAAGAGAAGTTTTATAATTACACATAATTACGACTTCAACAAGGAAGCCTTTAGGAGTCCAAAATACGAAATAGCATAATTCTTTCCTGGTTATGTGCAACTGGCCCTGAACTTGAAAGTAATATATATATGATTTTTTTTTTAATTCAAATTTTCCTTCATTGAAATAAGCAAATTTGATTTTATTTGTTTCAATCCCTTCTTTCGGCGTCAGCTTAGCAGCAGTTGCAGGGCATTTTATTTTAATTATTGTCTTCTCGCCTACAATACCATCGGGACTTGTTGCTAAGTAACTATCACTTTCATCTATGAACATCCCACATTTGTATGCGTTAAAACTAGTTATTTATTAGAAAATGATATTTATTTTCGAATGAGTATTTAATAAACTAATGAATACTTTCGAGAAATCGTCGACCGACTATTGGAATGTACTAAGTCCACAAATATTACTTTCGAGAAAAACTGCTTCAAACATTTAAAATTTTATTGTAAAGAGTGGATAATGAATACACATGTTGCAATTTTTCGTTTGTATAGTTTCATTTTCCTTAACTTTGCATGAAATTTGTTATATTATAATTTTTATATATTTTCGAAATATAAAAAAACCTAGTTGGACATGGTTCAAAATAACAGTAAATTTACACAAAAAAATCCAATAAGAGATTATTATTATTATTATTATTATTATTGTTATTATTATTATTATTATTACTATTATTATTATTATTATTAATTATTATTATTATTATTATTATTATTGTTATTATTATTATTATTATTATTATTATTATTATTATTATTATTATTATTACTGTACTATGGCTAGAAGCACGAGACAGAATTATGAAATCTGATTGGCTCTGGACTTGATTCAAAACAATTCTTAGCGTATGTCATTTTAAGACACATGGTATAAAACTCTAAGTCTGTTTAGAGTACAAGAAGCACTGAATTTGATGTTCTTTCTACTGGCCATGGTACAAAAAAATTTAAGGTAACTTTATAACTTTATATCTCAAAAAGTATTAACTATATCAGTTTTTCGTATACGAACATTTATTAATATTCTTGTAATCTTTAAATTGATGTACATAACATTCCTGTAGGAGTAATATAATCAGAATAATACTTACTTAATCCTGCACCTTTCTACCCTCACGGGTGTAAGGCGTTCCGCCGGCTTGCGGGGGAGGGGGTTGAGTTCTGGTTCGTTGGTCTTCTCCGTATTTCTTTCCACTCTGCTCTATCTTGTGTTGCTGTCTTCGTTTCTTCCCAAGTTGGACCTCTTCTTTGCGCTGCCTCCTTTACTTCTTCCAGCCACGTTCTTCTTGGTCGTCCTCGTGGTTTCTTTCTTCCAATTTTTGCTTCAAACACTTTTTTAACTATTCTCTCCTCTCCCATCCTTTCTACATGCCCATACCATCTCATCTGTCCTTCTGCTATCTTATCTTCTATTGCTTTTACTTTTAAGTTTTGTTTGTAGGTTGTGTTTTCAATTCTGTCCAGTCTTGTTTTCTCCTCTATTTTTCTCAAGAATCTCATTTCGATAGCCGTAATTTTTTCTTTTTGTCTTTGCGTTAATGTCCATGTTTCAGCTCCGTGTATGAGTATAGGCGTCACTACTTTCTTAAATATTTGTACTCTGGTCTCTTTCGGTATTTCTTTCTTTCCTAAGAAGCTGTGTTTGATGCTATTGAATATTTTGCCTCCTGTTGTTCTTCTTTCTTTTATTTCTTCATCAAATCTTCCATCTTCTGAGATCATTGCCCCCAGGTATTTAAATTTTTGGACTTGCTGTAGATTTTCATTTTTTAGTTGTATCGTGTGGTGTTGTTCATTTCTTCCTAGTATCATGGTTTTCGTTTTTTTCTTTATTGATCTTCATGTTTAATTTTTGTAGCGCTTTATCATATATTTCTATATTCCTTGTTAAGGTTTTTTCGTCTTCTGCTATGATGACCATGTCATCTGCATAGCATAATTCTGCTATTTCCACTTTTCTCAATTTCCAATGTCCTATGTAGTATTTCTTTACTTCTTCCTTTGTCTCTTTTATTCCTTCGTCAAGAATTAGCGTAAACAGAAGCGGGCTCAAAATGCATCCTTGTCTTACTCCGGCTGTAGTTTCAAATGTATTGGAGGTCTCTTGTTTCACTCTTACATAGCTCTTAGTGTTTGAATATAGGCTCTGAATTCCTGTTATTAACGTATTTGATATTCCCCTTTTTCTTAGCGTTTTCTATATGTCTTCTCTATTGATTCTATCAAACGCTTTCTCTAGATCAATGAAACACACATGTACGTTTCTCCCTTCTTTTATTGCCTTTCCCCTATTTGTCTTAGTATGAATATCGCATCATTTACTCCTCTATTTGGTCTAAAACCAAATTGAGTGTCCTCTAACGATTCTTCCAGCTCTGTTCTTAGTCTACTCTCCAGGATTCTTGCATATATTTTGGCCACTGTGCTTATTAGGGTAATTCCTCTGTAGTTTTGGCACTCTCTGCTATCTCCTTTTTTAAATATTGGCCTTATGATACCTATTTGCCATTCTGTTGGTGTTATTCCTTTTAGCGCTTCATTCATTATGTCTTTAAGTTCCTGTAGTGCTGATTCGGGTAGTGCTTTCAGCATGTCTGCTGTTATTTTGTCATGTCCAGGAGCTTTTCCTCTTTTGGTTTTTCTTATTGCTTCTATTATTTCTTTCAAGCTTATTTCTTCTTCTTCTGTTATTTCTGTTTCCTTTGTTCGTGTGCGATGGCTTTCTTGTTGTTCTTCATCTTTAGTATCATTTCCCTCTAATAGTTCTATGAAATACTGTCTCCATCTGTCCATTATTCTGTCTTCTTCTGCTATCGTCTTTCCTTCCTTATCTTTAATGTTCGTAATTGTTGCTGTCTTCTTTTGTCTTATATTTTTAAGTGTTCCAAAAAATAATTTCTGGTTTTCATTGTATGCGTTTTTCATTTTTTCACCAAATTCTCTCCATGCTTTTTCTTTTTCTTCCTTTATTACACTTTTTACTTTTTTCCTTTGTTCTTTATATTTTTCATAGTCAATATGTTCTTTCGTTTGTAGATATTTATTCCACTTGTTCTTTTTTTCTTTCCGACCACCATCTAGTTTTGTTTGTGTTTCTGTTCACTATTCTAGTCGTGCCGCAGCTTTTTTCTGCTGCCTCTAGTATTGTCTTTTTGAAGTTCTCCCATTTCTTTTCTATGTTTCCTTCTTTTTCTTTTGCTTTTTTTCTTAAACTCTTCGTTGACGTTCTTTTGAAATTTTTCTTCTATCTCTTGTCTTCTAAGTTCATGGCATTTTATTTTCTTATTTACTATCTTTCTTTTGATTTCGTTCTTTGTGATTACTTCTTGCTTTAGTATCATTGTTACAAGGAAATGGTCGCTTCCAATCTCTGGTCCTCTTTTTACTTTTATGTCTTTTACTCTATTCCAGCTGTCTATGTTAATTAGGAAATAATCTATAATCGATTTTTCATTTCTGCTTATAACTTGTCTAGTTATTTTTTGTATTTCTTTGTGCTTGAAGTGTGTATTTCCGATTTTAAACTCATTCTCTAGGCAAAACTCTATTATTCTTTCCCCGTTTGTATTCATCACATTCTCTCCATTCCTTCCTAAGCACCACTCTATTCCATCATTCTTATTTCCTACCCTCCCGTTAAGGTCTCCCATTATTATTACTCTCTTTTCACTTCTGTCTACTATTTCTTGTAGTTCTTTAAAGAAGTTATCTTTTTCTTCTTTTCTTGCGTCCTCGTTTGGTCCATAGCCCACAATTAGCGTATATTCTTCGTTTTCGTCTCCTTCCTTAACATTTATTGATAGTAGTCTTTCGTTCAATAGGTTTTCTTTCGAAACATATTTCATCTTATCCTCTTTAATTAAAATTGCCACCCCTGCCTTGGCGTTTTATTTTTCCGATAAGTGCATTTTTCTCAATTTTCGGGGTCTATGCTCTTACGGGAAGCTTAAGTGACAGATGATCTACTGCTTAACTTAAGGGTAGCTGTTTGCAGTCTAAGGGGCCCTTAATAATTGGTGCAACGTATTTTTATTTTTAAGGTGTACTTAATATTTAAGTAGAACCCGTGCAAACGACCATAAATCACTTTGGTTACTTTCGTTCCTTTCACTGTTAAGTGAATTAGTAGCAGATTCTTTTAAATAATTAAAGTCTTTTCTCATAGATTCGATATTGCCTTTAGAGACGCAATTATTATTTGTAATTCATTTATGGCTTTAGTTTGCTGTTTTATTGTTTTACAACTTATACACAGAAAGCTGATAATACGATTAATATCTTTCATATACAAAATTTCCTAACGTTGAAGTTTTGAACAAGTAGTATGCAAGTAATGGTTGCAAATGTCACATTAAATTTCATTTCATGGCACTACTGGCACTTTACACACAATGCAACGTATACTCATATTTGTTTAGCGAGGAGCGATTAAAAAACGCGCCCGTACTCTACGAGCAGCAACAGAATTATACGTATTTGAGAGACAGCATTTTTTTAAAAGTTTGCTGTATTTAGAGTATGTATGTGTCATTACTGTGTCAAACAAAATAGTTTCGTAGGATGAAACAATCTCCGTGATTTTATGTTTTGTAATTTGTTGATCATAAATTGTAATTTTCGAAATTGTATCTAATTTCTACAGTTAGAAAACATACCAAATGAATGTTATTCGCTGATTATGCTCTACAACTTATATTTGAAAAAAAAAACCTAAAATAATTTGGGAAGCAAAGCGCGACGGAAAACTGTTTTCCCATGTTACATATTTTATGTAACAAATTTCGAGCAGCACCCGGTATGTAAATTCGGGCAACTTCGAGGTACTATGGCTTTTACATATATATATATATATATATATATATATATATATATATATATATATATATATATATATATATATATATATATATATAGGTATACAAAGAGACATTTTTGTGTCCAATATAGTAATATATTGCACACTTTTCAGGCCAAAATTTTTGTCGCAGGCCAGGTTCAAAACTCGCCTGATTATTTCCATATTTTATGTTATAAACTTGATGGAAATGGGAAATATTTGTATAAATTAGATAAATATGGATATAATTATTATATTAATAACCAGTTTTTTAAAAATAATTATTTCGTATTAAATTATTTTAAAAGCAAAAAATATGACATTTTCGAGGCCTTGTATATAATTCGTATATAATGGAGCTGCAACCAGTGAACTAAAATCGTAGTGCGCTATGTTTTCGCAGCTTTTCGTCGATAGATTTCACTACGTGTCTATTTAGTTAAAAACTTCTGCTGCAATGGGTAATGTCTAGAATCAAGAGAAAAGCATATTGTTTGGCGCACTGAGTACAAAGATCGGAAGAGATTATAATTCAATTTTATATTAAGACACATACATAATGCTCTAGAATGAAATAAATTTGAGTAATATTCATGTCCAAGTATATTATAAAAAGGTATCTCGAGAAAAAACACGTGCGGTCGAAGTTTTTTTGCTGTGTGTTTTTATTCCGTTTTCCTGTGGTTTTTTAATTTTATTTTTGACAAGGGGCATATCATCATGTGTGTCTTTGTTTCGCCAACTAAGATATTTTACCTTTTGACAAACAGCCTGGTCCTGTGATCCATATTTTGAATTTTAGTGACTGAACTATCTAAATTTTACCTACTTAACTTAAGTCAGTTTTATCCTTGACGAGCGGCTTTGAACGGACTATCTCGGTTTAATTAACGTGTCAGTGACCTCCGTCAGTGTTTATATTTGCACCACTCAATGTCATTCATGCAACAATGAATAAGTGCGCGAAATGCAGATCCAAGCGTACGGACAATCTTGTCGGCTGTGAAGGCACGTGTCGCCAGTGGTTTCACCCTGCGTGCGCCGACTTGAATGACAATCAAGTTTCCATCCTAAATGAGTCCAAGTCCATCTTCTTCTGGTGTCCATCGTGTCGTATAAACTGTGCCATCATTAATCGTTCCAATGAATCTGACGCTCTGAAACTATTCACTGACATCAGTTCTAAGATTGACAACCTTGAATCTATTGTTCTCGACAAAGTTATGAACAGTCTAAGAGATAATATTACCTCGGCTATATCATCCTCTGTTGCTGATTTAAAATCAGTGATCAACAACGAACTCGAATCCAAGCTCCAGAATATATTAAATAAGGTTGATCTATCTAACCGCCAGCCTAGCTATGCCAAAGCAACGCGAAACCCGTCTTCGAAACCACCGGTCATGCTTAAACCCACCGACTCTTCTCAAACCACTGCCACAACTAAATCGGATTTACTAAAAACTGCCAATCCGGTTACCTCCAACATCATCATCAATTCTGTACGTCAAGCTAGCAATGGTGCTCTCATTATTGGCTCTGATCAATCTGACAAAATTCAAGAGTTAGTCAACACAAATCTCAGTGGTAAATATGAAATTAAGCGGTTACCTACTCTTAATCCGCGTTTACGTATTGTGGGAATGTCTGAGCCTTTTACCAAGGAATCTTTCAAGGATCAGCTGATCCACCAAAACAAAACATGTTTTCCGCAAAATTATAAATGCGAAGTCCTTGTGTATACGCCTACAAAAAGAAATAAAAACGTTTATCAAGCCCTAATTCAAGTTGATGTGCTCACCTACCATAATCTCCTCGAAGCCGAAAAAGTATTTGTTGGCTTTGATTTGTGCCCGGTGTACGATGGCATTGAAGTCAGGAGATGTTACAAATGTTGTGGTTTCCACCACACATCTAAACAATGCACTCAAAAACAACAATCTTGTTCTAAATGTGGTGGTACCCATGATTTCAACACCTGTCAAGTTTCAGTACTCAATTGCACTAATTGTGTTAAATATAACGCTATTCATAACACAAAAGTTGACGTAGCTCACGATGCCTGGGATAAAAACTGCTTTGCTTATCATGAGACTTTAAAAAGATTAAAATCCAACATTATTGGAAATAAGTAGCAACCACAGTCAAATTCACGAACAACTTCACCGAGAAACATTACCTGTTTTTACCAAAACATTCAAAGCTTGACCTCCAAACTAGCAACTTGGCAATCAATCTGCGCATCCGTGGAATATGACGTCATTGCCCTCACCGAAATCTGGCTCACCAATAGTGTTAGTGATGCGGAATTATGTACCGAGTGGTTTAGTGTTTATAGGTGCGATCGTAATTTTGAGGCGTGTCAAGTCTCGAGAGGTGGAGGGGCAGCGCTCCTTGTGAACAATAACATTTCATCTACTGCTGTCGATCTGAGTGATTATTCGGACATTCTCCCTCACAATATCGATGTTGTTTGTGCCAAACTTGACTTCAACAGTACCAGTTTTTATATATTTACGATCTATATTCCTCCAAGCCAGAACGCGGAAATCTACAATAGAATTTTTGATTTTTTTGAAAGCTTACCCTATTTACAGCATAACAATTTTTCAATTTTGGGGGATTTCAACATCCCTGAACTTGCTACTAATGTTAACTCTCCAAAGATAGATAACTTCCACAACCTACTGGAATTTGTAGATGCTAGGCAACATAATACGATCTTAAATAATAACAATAAATTACTAGATTTAGTAGTCAGCAATACTGAGTGCAAAGTTACACATTCTAATAATCTTGTATTCGATGTAGAATATCCTTTACACCATCCCGCTCTTGACATTTTTATTAATATTTGTATACCACATAAGCTTAAACCTTGTGTAAGTCTCACACAGTCGTATAATTTTAAAAAGGCCGATTTTGTTAAATTGTATGCTCTCATAAATACATTCGACTGGGATTGTTTAAAGGAATTCAATGATGTCAACCTAGCATGTGATTTTATGTACTGCAAATTATATGAATTTTTTAATATATGTGTCCCATTAAAATTGTCTTCTCGCAAGCGTTATCCACCGTGGTTTAACAAAGTTATTATAAATAAAATTAAAATTAAAAACAAAGCAAGAAACCTCCATATTTCTAACCCGAATAATCCGACTTTCTGTACTCAATATAAAGTAATAAGATCTGAATTAAAAAGTTTGATAAATCAATCTTATGCTAATTATGTGGAAGCATGCGAGAATTCAATTAAAACAGAACCCAAAAAATTTTGGGACTATGTCAACTCTAGGAGGAAAATATCTACAAATTGAAAAGCTATGCAATTTAATGGTTCTCTTTTAACAACTTCTGATAGCATATCCAATGCATTTGCAACTTTTTTCCAGTCTGTTTACTCTTCCCCATCGAATCTTCCTTCAAATAAGTCTAACCCTCCTTGTCAGGACCATGTTTCTATCCCTTCTATTACCCTTCAAGATATTGAGAAAGCCATAAAAACCCTGAAACCTTCCCTTGCCTCGGGACCAGATTTGATTCCTAGTTTGTTGATTAAGGACTGTGCTTATCCGTTATCAATTGCCTTATTTCACCTTCTCAACCTGAGCATAAGTACTAGTACTTTCCCTACTGCCTGGAAAGTGACACGCATCACACCTATTTTAAAGTCAGGATCAGCCAGTAATATTGAAAATTACCGTCCTATAGCTATGTTATCTAATTTTAGTAAAATATTTGAAAAAAATATTTACACTCATATATTCAGTGATATTAAACACCACATTTCTGTTCATCAACATGGCTTTATGGCAAATAGATCTACTGCTACTAATTTGATGCACTTCACACACTCAGTGTCCACTGTTCTACACAGCAAAGGGCAAGTTGACTGTATATACACAGATTTTGCTAAGGCGTTTGATAGGATTGACCATAGTATATTAATTAACAAACTTCATTCTTTCTAATTCTCATCTCCACTCGTTGCCCTATTATCATCCTATCTTCATCAACGTGAGTCATTTGGACAATACCAGAGTCATTCTTCATTTAGATTCATAGCTTCCTCTGGCGTTCCTCAAGGCTCTAACCTAGGACCACTGCTTTTTTTGTTATTTGTTAATGATATCACAAATGTTATTGACTGTGAAAAACTCGTATTTGCCGACGATTTGAAAATTTCCTGTCCAATTTCTACTGTAAATGACTGTCATAAATTGCAGCAGGATCTAATTAATGTTTCAAAATGGTGTTCAAGAAACAACTTGCACTTGAATTTAAATAAGTGTAATGTGATGTCCTACACCAGGAAACTCACACCACTAACTTTTAATTACTCCATTAACAATGTCCCCTTATCTAGAGTTCATTTGATCAAAGACCTTGGAGTAAAATTTGACACTACATTGTCGTTCGTTGATCACGTGAGGGACATTTATAACGCTTCAATCCGTCTTTTGGCTTTTATCTTTAGAAACAAGAGGTCTTTTAAAGACGCTACATCTATCCTTATTCTATATTATTCTCTAATTAGGACTAAACTAGAATACTGCAATATTATATGGAACCCCATTTATGAAGTTCACCAAGACCTAATTGAGGCAGTTCAGAAAAAAATTTTGCGATATCTGTTTTTCAAAGTCAATGGCATTTTTCCTGATAGATCAGTAACCTATATTTCCTTGTTAAATATGTTTAACTTAAAAAGTCTTCAGGAACGCAGAGAAAATACCTTAATCATCCATCTCTACAAATTGATAAACGGCTTAGTTGATGACTCTCACTCCCTATCACTACTAAAATTCCATGTACCCTCCATTAGAACTAGGTCCTGCTACACATTTTACCTTCCTTTTGCCCGCTCAAATATTCGCTTATCCTCCCCTATTTATCGGATGAGCTTAGTTTACGAAACCAAGTTCTCAGATGTAGATATTTTCCTCCTAGATTTTAAACAATTTAAGCGTGCAGTAATTAATCGTTAATAATTTGTGCATTGTTTTTTGTATTTGTGTTTTGTATTTAACTTGTATTTGTTTTATTCTTATGTCTCTCCCTACCCTCTTATTGGGCTTTGCCTGTTGGGTCTGTATTCTAAATAAATAAATAAATAAATAATTTTTATATAATAAGCGAAATGAATGATTAATGATTGAGACACTTTCACGCGTTATTAACGTTGGCTTGACCATTGCCCTAGATGCCACGAGGGCGGAGCTACCATAGAGACAGGGCGATTAATGATTGGGCCACTTTTACGCATGAGCGTAGAAAGCGCGTTATTAACAGGGGGTCAGTTTTGAATGTCACTTGCACTAGATGTCACACTGGCGAAGCTGTCATGTATCATAGAGATTAAAAGGGCGATTAATGATTGCGACACTTTCAGACATGAGCGTAGAAAGCGCGTTATTAACAGGGGGTCAGTTTCGAATGTCACTTGCACTAGATGTCACACTGGCGGAGCTGTGACGTATCATAGAGTTTAAAAGGCGATTAATGATTGCGACACTTTCACACATGAGCGTAGAAAGCGTGTTAATAACAGGGGGTCAGTTTTGATATGTCACTTGCACTAGATGTCACACTGGTGGAACTGTGATGTATCATAGAGATTAAAAGGGCGATTAACGATTGCGATACTTTCACACATGAGCGTAGCAAGTGCGTTTTAATTGGGGTTCAGTTTTAAATGTCACTTGCACTAGATGTCACACTGGCGGAGCTGTCATGTACCATAGAGATTAAAAGGGCGATTAATGATTGTGACACTTTCACACATGAGCGTAGAAAGCGCGTTATTAACAGGGGGTCAGTTTCGAATGTCACTTGCACTATATGTCACACTGGCGGAGCTGTGACGTATCATAGAGTTTAAAAGGCGATTAATGATTGCGACACTTTCACACATGAGCGTAGCAAGTGCGTTTTAACTGGGGTTCAGTTTTAAATGCCACTTGCACTAGATGTCACATTGGCGGAGCTGCCATGTACCATAGAGATCAAAAGGGCGATTAATGATTGTGACACTTTCTCGCATGAGCGTAGAAAGCGGGTTATTAACAGGGGGTCAGTTTCGAATGTCACTTGCCCTAGATGTCACACTGGCGGAGCTGTGACGTATCATAGAGTTTAAAAGGCGATTATTGATTGCGACACTTTCTCGCATGAGCGTAGAAAGCGCGTTATTAACAGGGGGTCAGTTTCGAATGTCACTTGCACTATATGTCACACTGGCGGAGCTGTGACGTATCATAGAGTTTAAAAGGCGATTAATGATTGCGACACTTTCACACATGAGCGTAGCAAGTGCGTTTTAACTGGGGTTCAGTTTTAAATGTCACTTGCACTAGATGTCACACTGGCGGAGCTGTCATGTACCATAGAGATTAAAAGGGCGATTAATGATTGTGACACTTTCACACAGTAGCGTAGAAAGCGCGTTATTAACAGGGGGTCAGTTTCGAATGTCACTTGCCCTAGATGTCACACTGGCGGAGCTGTGACGTATCATAGAGTTTAAAAGGCGATTAATGATTGCGACACTTTCTCGCATGAGCGTAGAAAGCGCGTTATTAACAGGGGGTCAGTTTCGAATGTCACTTGCACTATATGTCACACTGGCGGAGCTGTGACGTATCATAGAGTTTAAAAGGCGATTAATGATTGCGACACTTTCACACATGAGCGTAGCAAGTGCGTTTTAACTGGGGTTCAGTTTTAAATGCCACTTGCACTAGATGTCACATTGGCGGAGCTGTCATGTACCATAGAGATCAAAAGGGCGATTAATGATTGTGACACTTTCACACAGGAGCGTAGAAAGCGCGTTATTAACAGGGGGTCAGTTTCGGATGTCACTTGCACTATATGTCACACTGGCGGAGCTGTGACGTATCATAGAGTTTAAAAGGCGATTAATGATTGCGACACTTTCTCGCATGAGCGTAGAAAGCGCGTTATTAACAGGGGGTCAGTTTCGAATGTCACTTGCACTATATGTCACACTGGCGGAGCTGTGACGTATCATAGAGTTTAAAAGGCGATTAATGATTGCGACACTTTCTCGCATGAGCGTAGAAAGCGCGTTATTAACAGGGGGTCAGTTTCGAATGTCACTTGCACTATATGTCACACTGGCGGAGCTGTGACGTATCATAGAGTTTAAAAGGCGATTAATGATTGCGACACTTTCACACAGGAGCGTAGAAAGCGCGTTATTAACAGGGGGTCAGTTTCGAATGTCACTTGCACTATATGTCACACTGGCGGAGCTGTGACGTATCATAGAGTTTAAAAGGCGATTAATGATTGCGACACTTTCTCGCATGAGCGTAGAAAGCGCGTTATTAACAGGGGGTCAGTTTCGAATGTCACTTGCCCTAGATGTCACACTGGCGGAGCTGTGACGTATCATAGAGTTTAAAAGGCGATTAATGATTGCGACACTTTCACACATGAGCGTAGCAAGTGCGTTTTAACTGGGGTTCAGTTTTAAATGTCACTTGCACTAGATGTCACACTGGCGGAGCTGTCATGTACCATAGAGATTAAAAGGGCGATTAATGATTGTGACACTTTCACACATGAGCGTAGAAAGCGCGTTATTAACAGGGGGTCAGTTTCGAATGTCACTTGCACTATATGTCACACTGGCGGAGCTGTGACGTATCATAGAGTTTAAAAGGCGATTAATGATTGCGACACTTTCACACATGAGCGTAGCAAGTGCGTTTTAACTGGGGTTCAGTTTTAAATGCCACTTGCACTAGATGTCACATTGGCGGAGCTGCCATGTACCATAGAGATCAAAAGGGCGATTAATGATTGTGACACTTTCACACAGGAGCGTAGAAAGCGCGTTATTAACAGGGGGTCAGTTTCGAATGTCACTTGCCCTAGATGTCACACTGGCGGAGCTGTGACGTATCATAGAGTTTAAAAGGCGATTAATGATTGCGACACTTTCTCGCATGAGCGTAGAAAGCGCGTTATTAACAGGGGGTCAGTTTCGAATGTCACTTGCACTATATGTCACACTGGCGGAGCTGTGACGTATCATAGAGTTTAAAAGGCGATTAATGATTGCGACACTTTCACACATGAGCGTAGCAAGTGCGTTTTAACTGGGGTTCAGTTTTAAATGCCACTTGCACTAAATGTCACACTGGCGGAGCTGTCATGTACCATAGAGATCAAAAGGGCGATTAATGATTGTGACACTTTCACACAGGAGCGTAGAAAGCGCGTTATTAACAGGGGGTCAGTTTCGAATGTCACTTGCACTATATGTCACACTGGCGGAGCTGTGACGTATCATAGAGTTTAAAAGGCGATTAATGATTGCGACACTTTCACACATGAGCGTAGCAAGTGTGTTTTAACTGGGGTTCAGTTTTAAATGCCACTTGCACTAGATGTCACACTGGCGGAGCTGTCATGTACCATAGAGATCAAAAGGGCGATTAATGATTGTGACACTTTCACACAGGAGCGTAGAAAGCGCGTTATTAACAGGGGGTCAGTTTCGAATGTCACTTGCCCTAGATGTCACACTGGCGGAGCTGTGACGTATCATAGAGTTTAAAAGGCGATTAATGATTGCGACACTTTCTCGCATTAGCGTAGAAAGCGCGTTATTAACAGGGGGTCAGTTTCGAATGTCACTTGCACTATATGTCACACTGGCGGAGCTGTGACGTATCATAGAGTTTAAAAGGCGATTAATGATTGCGACACTTTCTCGCATGAGCGTAGAAAGCGCGTTATTAACAGGGGGTCAGTTTCGAATGTCACTTGCCCTAGATGTCACACTGGCGGAGCTGTGACGTATCATAGAGTTTAAAAGGCGATTAATGATTGCGACACTTTCTCGCATGAGCGTAGCAAGTGCGTTATTAACAGGGGGTCAGTTTCGAATGTCACTTGCACTATATGTCACACTGGCGGAGCTGTGACGTATCATAGAGTTTAAAAGGCGATTAATGATTGCGACACTTTCTCGCATTAGCGTAGAAAGCGCGTTATTAACAGGGGGTCAGTTTCGAATGTCACTTGCACTATATGTCACACTGGCGGAGCTGTGACGTATCATTGAGTTTAAAAGGCGATTAATGATTGCGACACTTTCTCGCATGAGCGTAGAAAGCGCGTTATTAACAGGGGGTCAGTTTCGAATGTCACTTGCACTATATGTCACACTGGCGGAGCTGTGACGTATCATAGAGTTTAAAAGGCGATTAATGATTGCGACACTTTCACACATGAGCGTAGCAAGTGTGTTTTAACTGGGGTTCAGTTTTAAATGCCACTTGCACTAGATGTCACACTGGCGGAGCTGTCATGTACCATAGAGATCAAAAGGGCGATTAATGATTGTGACACTTTCACACAGGAGCGTAGAAAGCGCGTTATTAACAGGGGGTCAGTTTCGAATGTCACTTGCCCTAGATGTCACACTGGCGGAGCTGTGACGTATCATAGAGTTTAAAAGGCGATTAATGATTGCGACACTTTCTCGCATTAGCGTAGAAAGCGCGTTATTAACAGGGGGTCAGTTTCGAATGTCACTTGCACTATATGTCACACTGGCGGAGCTGTGACGTATCATAGAGTTTAAAAGGCGATTAATGATTGCGACACTTTCTCGCATGAGCGTAGAAAGCGCGTTATTAACAGGGGGTCAGTTTCGAATGTCACTTGCCCTAGATGTCACACTGGCGGAGCTGTGACGTATCATAGAGTTTAAAAGGCGATTAATGATTGCGACACTTTCTCGCATGAGCGTAGAAAGCGCGTTATTAACAGGGGGTCAGTTTCGAATGTCACTTGCACTATATGTCACACTGGCGGAGCTGTGACGTATCATAGAGTTTAAAAGGCGATTAATGATTGCGACACTTTCTCGCATGAGCGTAGAAAGCGCGTTATTAACAGGGGGTCAGTTTCGAATGTCACTTGCCCTAGATGTCACACTGGCGGAGCTGTGACGTATCATAGAGTTTAAAAGGCGATTAATGATTGCGACACTTTCTCGCATGAGCGTAGAAAGCGCGTTATTAACAGGGGGTCAGTTTCGAATGTCACTTGCACTATATGTCACACTGGCGGAGCTGTGACGTATCATAGAGTTTAAAAGGCGATTAATGATTGCGACACTTTCTCGCATGAGCGTAGAAAGCGCGTTATTAACAGGGGGTCAGTTTCGAATGTCACTTGCACTATATGTCACACTGGCGGAGCTGTGACGTATCATAGAGTTTAAAAGGCGATTAATGATTGCGACACTTTCACACAGGAGCGTAGAAAGCGCGTTATTAACAGGGGGTCAGTTTCGAATGTCACTTGCACTATATGTCACACTGGCGGAGCTGTGACGTATCATAGAGTTTAAAAGGCGATTAATGATTGCGACACTTTCTCGCATGAGCGTAGAAAGCGCGTTATTAACAGGGGGTCAGTTTCGAATGTCACTTGCCCTAGATGTCACACTGGCGGAGCTGTGACGTATCATAGAGTTTAAAAGGCGATTAATGATTGCGACACTTTCACACATGAGCGTAGCAAGTGCGTTTTAACTGGGGTTCAGTTTTAAATGTCACTTGCACTAGATGTCACACTGGCGGAGCTGTCATGTACCATAGAGATTAAAAGGGCGATTAATGATTGTGACACTTTCACACATGAGCGTAGAAAGCGCGTTATTAACAGGGGGTCAGTTTCGAATGTCACTTGCACTATATGTCACACTGGCTGAGCTGTGACGTATCATAGAGTTTAAAAGGCGATTAATGATTGCGACACTTTCACACATGAGCGTAGCAAGTGCGTTTTAACTGGGGTTCAGTTTTAAATGCCACTTGCACTAGATGTCACATTGGCGGAGCTGCCATGTACCATAGAGATCAAAAGGGCGATTAATGATTGTGACACTTTCACACAGGAGCGTAGAAAGCGCGTTATTAACAGGGGGTCAGTTTCGAATGTCACTTGCCCTAGATGTCACACTGGCGGAGCTGTGACGTATCATAGAGTTTAAAAGGCGATTAATGATTGCGACACTTTCTCGCATGAGCGTAGAAAGCGCGTTATTAACAGGGGGTCAGTTTCGAATGTCACTTGCACTATATGTCACACTGGCGGAGCTGTGACGTATCATAGAGTTTAAAAGGCGATTAATGATTGCGACACTTTCACACATGAGCGTAGCAAGTGCGTTTTAACTGGGGTTCAGTTTTAAATGCCACTTGCACTAAATGTCACACTGGCGGAGCTGTCATGTACCATAGAGATCAAAAGGGCGATTAATGATTGTGACACTTTCACACAGGAGCGTAGAAAGCGCGTTATTAACAGGGGGTCAGTTTCGAATGTCACTTGCACTATATGTCACACTGGCGGAGCTGTGACGTATCATTGAGTTTAAAAGGCGATTAATGATTGCGACACTTTCTCGCATGAGCGTAGAAAGCGCGTTATTAACAGGGGGTCAGTTTCGAATGTCACTTGCACTATATGTCACACTGGCGGAGCTGTGACGTATCATAGAGTTTAAAAGGCGATTAATGATTGCGACACTTTCACACATGAGCGTAGCAAGTGCGTTTTAACTGGGGTTCAGTTTTAAATGTCACTTGCACTAGATGTCACACTGGCGGAGCTGTCATGTACCATAGAGATTAAAAGGGCGATTAATGATTGTGACACTTTCACACAGTAGCGTAGAAAGCGCGTTATTAACAGGGGGTCAGTTTCGAATGTCACTTGCCCTAGATGTCACACTGGCGGAGCTGTGACGTATCATAGAGTTTAAAAGGCGATTAATGATTGCGACACTTTCTCGCATGAGCGTAGAAAGCGCGTTATTAACAGGGGGTCAGTTTCGAATGTCACTTGCACTATATGTCACACTGGCGGAGCTGTGACGTATCATAGAGTTTAAAAGGCGATTAATGATTGCGACACTTTCACACATGAGCGTAGCAAGTGCGTTTTAACTGGGGTTCAGTTTTAAATGCCACTTGCACTAGATGTCACATTGGCGGAGCTGTCATGTACCATAGAGATCAAAAGGGCGATTAATGATTGTGACACTTTCACACAGGAGCGTAGAAAGCGCGTTATTAACAGGGGGTCAGTTTCGGATGTCACTTGCACTATATGTCACACTGGCGGAGCTGTGACGTATCATAGAGTTTAAAAGGCGATTAATGATTGCGACACTTTCACACATGAGCGTAGAAAGCGCGTTATTAACAGGGGGTCAGTTTCGAATGTCACTTGCCCTAGATGTCACACTGGCGGAGCTGTGACGTATCATAGAGTTTAAAAGGCGATTAATGATTGCGACACTTTCACACATGAGCGTAGCAAGTGCGTTTTAACTGGGGTTCAGTTTTAAATGTCACTTGCACTAGATGTCACACTGGCGGAGCTGTCATGTACCATAGAGATTAAAAGGGCGATTAATGATTGTGACACTTTCACACATGAGCGTAGAAAGCGCGTTATTAACAGGGGGTCAGTTTCGAATGTCACTTGCACTATATGTCACACTGGCGGAGCTGTGACGTATCATAGAGTTTAAAAGGCGATTAATGATTGCGACACTTTCACACATGAGCGTAGCAAGTGCGTTTTAACTGGGGTTCAGTTTTAAATGCCACTTGCACTAGATGTCACATTGGCGGAGCTGCCATGTACCATAGAGATCAAAAGGGCGATTAATGATTGTGACACTTTCACACAGGAGCGTAGAAAGCGCGTTATTAACAGGGGGTCAGTTTCGAATGTCACTTGCCCTAGATGTCACACTGGCGGAGCTGTGACGTATCATAGAGTTTAAAAGGCGATTAATGATTGCGACACTTTCTCGCATGAGCGTAGAAAGCGCGTTATTAACAGGGGGTCAGTTTCGAATGTCACTTGCACTATATGTCACACTGGCGGAGCTGTGACGTATCATAGAGTTTAAAAGGCGATTAATGATTGCGACACTTTCACACATGAGCGTAGCAAGTGCGTTTTAACTGGGGTTCAGTTTTAAATGCCACTTGCACTAAATGTCACACTGGCGGAGCTGTCATGTACCATAGAGATCAAAAGGGCGATTAATGATTGTGACACTTTCACACAGGAGCGTAGAAAGCGCGTTATTAACAGGGGGTCAGTTTCGAATGTCACTTGCACTATATGTCACACTGGCGGAGCTGTGACGTATCATAGAGTTTAAAAGGCGATTAATGATTGCGACACTTTCACACATGAGCGTAGCAAGTGTGTTTTAACTGGGGTTCAGTTTTAAATGCCACTTGCACTAGATGTCACACTGGCGGAGCTGTCATGTACCATAGAGATCAAAAGGGCGATTAATGATTGTGACACTTTCACACAGGAGCGTAGAAAGCGCGTTATTAACAGGGGGTCAGTTTCGAATGTCACTTGCCCTAGATGTCACACTGGCGGAGCTGTGACGTATCATAGAGTTTAAAAGGCGATTAATGATTGCGACACTTTCTCGCATTAGCGTAGAAAGCGCGTTATTAACAGGGGGTCAGTTTCGAATGTCACTTGCACTATATGTCACACTGGCGGAGCTGTGACGTATCATAGAGTTTAAAAGGCGATTAATGATTGCGACACTTTCTCGCATGAGCGTAGAAAGCGCGTTATTAACAGGGGGTCAGTTTCGAATGTCACTTGCCCTAGATGTCACACTGGCGGAGCTGTGACGTATCATAGAGTTTAAAAGGCGATTAATGATTGCGACACTTTCTCGCATGAGCGTAGCAAGTGCGTTATTAACAGGGGGTCAGTTTCGAATGTCACTTGCACTATATGTCACACTGGCGGAGCTGTGACGTATCATAGAGTTTAAAAGGCGATTAATGATTGCGACACTTTCTCGCATTAGCGTAGAAAGCGCGTTATTAACAGGGGGTCAGTTTCGAATGTCACTTGCACTATATGTCACACTGGCGGAGCTGTGACGTATCATTGAGTTTAAAAGGCGATTAATGATTGCGACACTTTCTCGCATGAGCGTAGAAAGCGCGTTATTAACAGGGGGTCAGTTTCGAATGTCACTTGCACTATATGTCACACTGGCGGAGCTGTGACGTATCATAGAGTTTAAAAGGCGATTAATGATTGCGACACTTTCACACATGAGCGTAGCAAGTGTGTTTTAACTGGGGTTCAGTTTTAAATGCCACTTGCACTAGATGTCACACTGGCGGAGCTGTCATGTACCATAGAGATCAAAAGGGCGATTAATGATTGTGACACTTTCACACAGGAGCGTAGAAAGCGCGTTATTAACAGGGGGTCAGTTTCGAATGTCACTTGCCCTAGATGTCACACTGGCGGAGCTGTGACGTATCATAGAGTTTAAAAGGCGATTAATGATTGCGACACTTTCTCGCATTAGCGTAGAAAGCGCGTTATTAACAGGGGGTCAGTTTCGAATGTCACTTGCACTATATGTCACACTGGCGGAGCTGTGACGTATCATAGAGTTTAAAAGGCGATTAATGATTGCGACACTTTCTCGCATGAGCGTAGAAAGCGCGTTATTAACAGGGGGTCAGTTTCGAATGTCACTTGCCCTAGATGTCACACTGGCGGAGCTGTGACGTATCATAGAGTTTAAAAGGCGATTAATGATTGCGACACTTTCTCGCATGAGCGTAGAAAGCGCGTTATTAACAGGGGGTCAGTTTCGAATGTCACTTGCACTATATGTCACACTGGCGGAGCTGTGACGTATCATAGAGTTTAAAAGGCGATTAATGATTGCGACACTTTCTCGCATGAGCGTAGAAAGCGCGTTATTAACAGGGGGTCAGTTTCGAATGTCACTTGCCCTAGATGTCACACTGGCGGAGCTGTGACGTATCATAGAGTTTAAAAGGCGATTAATGATTGCGACACTTTCTCGCATGAGCGTAGAAAGCGCGTTATTAACAGGGGGTCAGTTTCGAATGTCACTTGCACTATATGTCACACTGGCGGAGCTGTGACGTATCATAGAGTTTAAAAGGCGATTAATGATTGCGACACTTTCTCGCATGAGCGTAGAAAGCGCGTTATTAACAGGGGGTCAGTTTCGAATGTCACTTGCACTATATGTCACACTGGCGGAGCTGTGACGTATCATAGAGTTTAAAAGGCGATTAATGATTGCGACACTTTCACACAGGAGCGTTGAAAGCGCGTTATTAACAGGGGGTCAGTTTCGAATGTCACTTGCACTATATGTCACACTGGCGGAGCTGTGACGTATCATAGAGTTTAAAAGGCGATTAATGATTGCGACACTTTCTCGCATGAGCGTAGAAAGCGCGTTATTAACAGGGGGTCAGTTTCGAATGTCACTTGCCCTAGATGTCACACTGGCGGAGCTGTGACGTATCATAGAGTTTAAAAGGCGATTAATGATTGCGACACTTTCACACATGAGCGTAGCAAGTGCGTTTTAACTGGGGTTCAGTTTTAAATGTCACTTGCACTAGATGTCACACTGGCGGAGCTGTCATGTACCATAGAGATTAAAAGGGCGATTAATGATTGTGACACTTTCACACATGAGCGTAGAAAGCGCGTTATTAACAGGGGGTCAGTTTCGAATGTCACTTGCACTATATGTCACACTGGCTGAGCTGTGACGTATCATAGAGTTTAAAAGGCGATTAATGATTGCGACACTTTCACACATGAGCGTAGCAAGTGCGTTTTAACTGGGGTTCAGTTTTAAATGCCACTTGCACTAGATGTCACATTGGCGGAGCTGCCATGTACCATAGAGATCAAAAGGGCGATTAATGATTGTGACACTTTCACACAGGAGCGTAGAAAGCGCGTTATTAACAGGGGGTCAGTTTCGAATGTCACTTGCCCTAGATGTCACACTGGCGGAGCTGTGACGTATCATAGAGTTTAAAAGGCGATTAATGATTGCGACACTTTCTCGCATGAGCGTAGAAAGCGCGTTATTAACAGGGGGTCAGTTTCGAATGTCACTTGCACTATATGTCACACTGGCGGAGCTGTGACGTATCATAGAGTTTAAAAGGCGATTAATGATTGCGACACTTTCACACATGAGCGTAGCAAGTGCGTTTTAACTGGGGTTCAGTTTTAAATGCCACTTGCACTAAATGTCACACTGGCGGAGCTGTCATGTACCATAGAGATCAAAAGGGCGATTAATGATTGTGACACTTTCACACAGGAGCGTAGAAAGCGCGTTATTAACAGGGGGTCAGTTTCGAATGTCACTTGCACTATATGTCACACTGGCGGAGCTGTGACGTATCATTGAGTTTAAAAGGCGATTAATGATTGCGACACTTTCTCGCATGAGCGTAGAAAGCGCGTTATTAACAGGGGGTCAGTTTCGAATGTCACTTGCACTATATGTCACACTGGCGGAGCTGTGACGTATCATAGAGTTTAAAAGGCGATTAATGATTGCGACACTTTCACACATGAGCGTAGCAAGTGTGTTTTAACTGGGGTTCAGTTTTAAATGCCACTTGCACTAGATGTCACACTGGCGGAGCTGTCATGTACCATAGAGATCAAAAGGGCGATTAATGATTGTGACACTTTCACACAGGAGCGTAGAAAGCGCGTTATTAACAGGGGGTCAGTTTCGAATGTCACTTGCCCTAGATGTCACACTGGCGGAGCTGTGACGTATCATAGAGTTTAAAAGGCGATTAATGATTGCGACACTTTCTCGCATTAGCGTAGAAAGCGCGTTATTAACAGGGGGTCAGTTTCGAATGTCACTTGCACTATATGTCACACTGGCGGAGCTGTGACGTATCATAGAGTTTAAAAAGCGATTAATGATTGCGACACTTTCACACATGAGCGTAGCAAGTGCGTTTTAACTGGGGTTCAGTTTTAAATGCCACTTGCACTAGATGTCACACTGGCGGAGCTGTCATGTACCATAGAGATCAAAAGGGCGATTAATGATTGTGACACTTTCACACAGGAGCGTAGAAAGCGCGTTATTAACAGGGGGTCAGTTTCGAATGTCACTTGCACTATATGTCACACTGGCGGAGCTGTGACGTATCATAGAGTTTAAAAGGCGATTAATGATTGCGACACTTTCACACATGAGCGTAGCAAGTGCGTTTTAACTGGGGTTCAGTTTTAAATGTCACTTGCACTAGATGTCACACTGGCGGAGCTGTCATGTACCATAGAGATTAAAAGGGCGATTAATGATTGTGACACTTTCACACATGAGCGTAGAAAGCGCGTTATTAACAGGGGGTCAGTTTCGAATGTCACTTGCACTATATGTCACACTGGCGGAGCTGTGACGTATCATAGAGTTTAAAAGGCGATTAATGATTGCGACACTTTCACACATGAGCGTAGCAAGTGTGTTTTAACTGGGGTTCAGTTTTAAATGCCACTTGCACTAGATGTCACACTGGCGGAGCTGTCATGTACCATAGAGATCAAAAGGGCGATTAATGATTGTGACACTTTCACACAGGAGCGTAGAAAGCGCGTTATTAACAGGGGGTCAGTTTCGAATGTCACTTGCCCTAGATGTCACACTGGCGGAGCTGTGACGTATCATAGAGTTTAAAAGGCGATTAATGATTGCGACACTTTCTCGCATTAGCGTAGAAAGCGCGTTATTAACAGGGGGTCAGTTTCGAATGTCACTTGCACTATATGTCACACTGGCGGAGCTGTGACGTATCATAGAGTTTAAAAAGCGATTAATGATTGCGACACTTTCACACATGAGCGTAGCAAGTGCGTTTTAACTGGGGTTCAGTTTTAAATGCCACTTGCACTAGATGTCACACTGGCGGAGCTGTCATGTACCATAGAGATCAAAAGGGCGATTAATGATTGTGACACTTTCACACAGGAGCGTAGAAAGCGCGTTATTAACAGGGGGTCAGTTTCGAATGTCACTTGCCCTAGATGTCACACTGGCGGAGCTGTGACGTATCATAGAGTTTAAAAGGCGATTAATGATTGCGACACTTTCTCGCATTAGCGTAGAAAGCGCGTTATTAACAGGGGGTCAGTTTCGAATGTCACTTGCACTATATGTCACACTGGCGGAGCTGTGACGTATCATTGAGTTTAAAAGGCGATTAATGATTGCGACACTTTCTCGCATGAGCGTAGCAAGTGCGTTTTAACTGGGGTTCAGTTTTAAATGCCACTTGCACTAGATGTCACACTGGCGGAGCTGTCATGTACCATAGAGATCAAAAGGGCGATTAATGATTGTGACACTTTCACACAGGAGCGTAGAAAGCGCGTTATTAACAGGGGGTCAGTTTCGAATGTCACTTGCACTATATGTCACACTGGCGGAGCTGTGACGTATCATTGAGTTTAAAAGGCGATTAATGATTGCGACACTTTCTCGCATGAGCGTAGAAAGCGCGTTATTAACAGGGGGTCAGTTTCGAATGTCACTTGCACTATATGTCACACTGGCGGAGCTGTGACGTATCATAGAGTTTAAAAAGCGATTAATGATTGCGACACTTTCACACATGAGCGTAGCAAGTGCGTTTTAACTGGGGTTCAGTTTTAAATGCCACTTGCACTAGATGTCACACTGGCGGAGCTGTCATGTACCATAGAGATCAAAAGGGCGATTAATGATTGTGACACTTTCACACAGGAGCGTAGAAAGCGCGTTATTAACAGGGGGTCAGTTTCGAATGTCACTTGCCCTAGATGTCACACTGGCGGAGCTGTGACGTATCATAGAGTTTAAAAGGCGATTAATGATTGCGACACTTTCTCGCATTAGCGTAGAAAGCGCGTTATTAACAGGGGGTCAGTTTCGAATGTCACTTGCACTATATGTCACACTGGCGGAGCTGTGACGTATCATAGAGTTTAAAAAGCGATTAATGATTGCGACACTTTCACACATGAGCGTAGCAAGTGCGTTTTAACTGGGGTTCAGTTTTAAATGCCACTTGCACTAGATGTCACACTGGCGGAGCTGTCATGTACCATAGAGATCAAAAGGGCGATTAATGATTGTGACACTTTCACACAGGAGCGTAGAAAGCGCGTTATTAACAGGGGGTCAGTTTCGAATGTCACTTGCCCTAGATGTCACACTGGCGGAGCTGTGACGTATCATAGAGTTTAAAAGGCGATTAATGATTGCGACACTTTCTCGCATGAGCGTAGAAAGCGCGTTATTAACAGGGGGTCAGTTTCGAATGTCACTTGCACTATATGTCACACTGGCGGAGCTGTGACGTATCATAGAGTTTAAAAGGCGATTAATGATTGCGACACTTTCTCGCATGAGCGTAGCAAGTGCGTTTTAACTGGGGTTCAGTTTTAAATGTCACTTGCACTAGATGTCACACTGGCGGAGCTGTCATGTACCATAGAGATTAAAAGGGCGATTAATGATTGTGACACTTTCACACAGGAGCGTAGAAAGCGCGTTATTAACAGGGGGTCAGTTTCGAATGTCACTTGCACTATATGTCACACTGGCGGAGCTGTGACGTATCATTGAGTTTAAAAGGCGATTAATGATTGCGACACTTTCTCGCATGAGCGTAGAAAGCGCGTTATTAACAGGGGGTCAGTTTCGAATGTCACTTGCACTATATGTCACACTGGCGGAGCTGTGACGTATCATAGAGTTTAAAAGGCGATTAATGATTGCGACACTTTCACACATGAGCGTAGCAAGTGTGTTTTAACTGGGGTTCAGTTTTAAATGCCACTTGCACTAGATGTCACACTGGCGGAGCTGTCATGTACCATAGAGATCAAAAGGGCGATTAATGATTGTGACACTTTCACACAGGAGCGTAGAAAGCGCGTTATTAACAGGGGGTCAGTTTCGAATGTCACTTGCCCTAGATGTCACACTGGCGGAGCTGTGACGTATCATAGAGTTTAAAAGGCGATTAATGATTGCGACACTTTCTCGCATTAGCGTAGAAAGCGCGTTATTAACAGGGGGTCAGTTTCGAATGTCACTTGCACTATATGTCACACTGGCGGAGCTGTGACGTATCATAGAGTTTAAAAAGCGATTAATGATTGCGACACTTTCACACATGAGCGTAGCAAGTGCGTTTTAACTGGGGTTCAGTTTTAAATGCCACTTGCACTAGATGTCACACTGGCGGAGCTGTCATGTACCATAGAGATCAAAAGGGCGATTAATGATTGTGACACTTTCACACAGGAGCGTAGAAAGCGCGTTATTAACAGGGGGTCAGTTTCGAATGTCACTTGCACTATATGTCACACTGGCGGAGCTGTGACGTATCATAGAGTTTAAAAGGCGATTAATGATTGCGACACTTTCACACATGAGCGTAGCAAGTGCGTTTTAACTGGGGTTCAGTTTTAAATGTCACTTGCACTAGATGTCACACTGGCGGAGCTGTCATGTACCATAGAGATTAAAAGGGCGATTAATGATTGTGACACTTTCACACATGAGCGTAGAAAGCGCGTTATTAACAGGGGGTCAGTTTCGAATGTCACTTGCACTATATGTCACACTGGCGGAGCTGTGACGTATCATAGAGTTTAAAAGGCGATTAATGATTGCGACACTTTCACACATGAGCGTAGCAAGTGCGTTTTAACTGGGGTTCAGTTTTAAATGCCACTTGCACTAGATGTCACACTGGCGGAGCTGTCATGTACCATAGAGATTAAAAGGGCGATTAATGATTGCGACACTTTCACACATGAGCGTAGAAAGCGCGTTATTAACAGGGGGTCAGTTTCGAATGTCACTTGTCCTAGATGTCACACTGGTGGAGCTGTGACGTATCATAGAGTTTAAAAGGCGATTAATGATTGCGACACTTTCACACATGAGCGTATCAAGTGCGTTTTAACTGGGGTTCAGTTTTAAATGCCACTTGCACTAGATGTCACACTGGCGGAGCTGTCATGTACCATAGAGATTAAAAGGGCGATTAATGATTGCGACACTTTCACACATGAGCGTAGAAAGCGCGTTATTAACAGGGGGTCAGTTTCGAATGTCACTTGTCCTAGATGTCACACTGGTGGAGCTGTGACGTATCATAGAGTTTAAAAGGCGATTGATGATTGCGACACTTTCACACATGAGCGTATCAAGTGCGTTTTAACTGGGGTTCAGTTTTAAATGTCACTTGCACTAGATGTCACACTGGCGGAGCTGTCATGTACCATAGATATTAAAAGGGCGATTAATGATTGCGACACTTTCACACATGAGCGTAGCAAGTGCGTTTTAACTGGGGTTCAGTTCTGAATATCACTTGCACTAGATGTCACACTGGCGGAGCTGTGATGTATCATAGAGATGAAAACGACGATTAATGATTACGACATTTTCACGCATGAGCGTAGCAAGCGTGTTATTAACTGGGGGTCAGTTTTGATAATGTCATACGCGGATAAAGCCGTGGTAATAGCTAATTTAAAATTAAAAAAAAAGCTAGGTATAGTATATAGTATTTTGAGAAATATTAATTTTTCATTTCTTTAAAATTCTTGTGAAATAGGTTTGCCCATTAAACCATCTTTTGTAGCTTTTATACTTCTCGAGATAGCAATAGTGTACCACTTAAAATGAACAGCCTGTATAAGTGTTTAAACATTTGCAGTTATGAGTAATAAAGTCAAGCATTTTCGTAGAAAATATTACATGTTAATCTATTTGAACACGGATTTATTAGATTTCAGTCTTGACGACCCCACAGAAAAACAAAATAGGAAATATCCTAAACAATAAACAAAATAAAATAAACTTTTCTTATTTAAATTTCAATTTCACGAGCTTACTTTTTATCGAATTCAGCAATAATATCTTCTACATTTATGTGTACTATTTACTACTTCATGTTTAAATAAATTTAATAATCCATTTAATCTCTTGGACCATTGATAACGAAGTTTGTGTTTATTAATTTCTATTTTGAAAAACTCTTCTCGCCACTAATAAATGAATTTGGAAGCATTAAGCTGGGGCAAGGCCCGATAATTTTGTTCATGAAAATGGTGTATCAATATATAAAATTTGGAAATCACTTCTGTTATTGTTTTTATTTAATACTTTCTTTCCAAAACTTGAACCAATAATTTAAGTACTTTAAAAGTTAGCATATTTGTTTAATTTTTGTTTTAATGTTGACTATGCCGCCCGTATATTTTTGCGCCATAGGCGACTGCCTAGTGCATTTGTAGCTCAGGCTGCTCTGAATTTACCAATAGCCATATCATATTTCAAAATATTATGAAAAATGACAATGATATTTTATGTAAATACAATTTTTTGAAAACTTATTAAACATGAAAATGAAATTCGGAATTTAGTTGTATAGGTAGGATTAGGTAAACAAAATTTATTATTATAAGTTATATCAGGGGCGTCCAATCTTTTTGAGAAGCGGGCCACATACGAAATTTTAAAATACATTGCGAGTTGGATATTAAAATTCATATTGGTATCCTATTGGAATATAAAAGTAAATAGACTTATAAATTATATGTATCATTTTTTACGCAATATATGAGAATTACCAAATATGGAAACAATTTTATTTTTATTTATTTTTTTTTTTGCGAAATTTTTAATTTTCGGTCTTTCAGAAAATTTTCCCTTTAAATAGTAGGTAGTAACTTCAACACCAACACATCATTAGCATGAAAATCAAAAAGTTCTAAATGTAAATTCTTGTTAATATTGTTGATCACGTCTTACAATCTCACAAGGATTTTGAAAATGTTGAAATATTTGTGAATTATTTTTAAAATCGTTACATTGACTCGCAAAATCTTCCTATAATAATATAATACAGAATGATCAGAAATGACTGTTTCAATTGGAAAAAGACAGAAATACTATTTGACATGTAATTTTAAAATAAATCCGTTATGTCAGGGGCCTGACAGATAATAGGATTCTGAGTCCCACAAATATTTTATTTTGGCCTATATGTTATTCCCATTGATATAAAAGTCTTATATAACAAATTTGAAAAGTTTTGGATTACATTTTAATATAGTTTTTCATTAAAATCTATTATAGGCTTCAAGTAAAGTACCACTTCCGAAAGTTATGTAATGACCAAAAAGGGAGGTGTACAACTAGATGTTATAATAGTCCTAAATACAAAATTTTAACTTTCTACGGCTTGTATTTTGATTTTGTCAACAAATATAAAACATAATAACCCTTACATCATTGAAAAGAGAAAAAAAGAATTATTTTTTTTGAGACTAAAATCAGATATGGGTTCCATTTAAAAAAATATAAAAATTTATTTCGTACGCCGCTGGTTAGTTAATAAAAATATCTTTTATGTTGGAAACGTTGTTCTCAATTACTAATAGTTTAGAAGTTATTTGAAAAAGAAAAAATAAACAATATTAAGGTTTTCGTCATTATCTAGTGCCCTATGAGAATTTTTGGAAAAACAAAAGCACATCTGAGATGGCCTCCCAAAAGCGCACAAAAAGTTTCATTTAATCGACATCGTATCTCTTATAGTTCCCAATGGTGGCAGTTCTAAATGGGACACACTGTATTTAATTGACGAATTATAAAATATAAAATTCTTTGTATGAAGTCAACTAAACAAAAAAAAAATCAATATGAACTCTGTGGCATATAAAGTATATATGATAAATGCATAAAAAAGTAAATAATTTTCATTAGGCACTCTTAGAGAAAATAAAGAAATTATTTCCGCTATTTAATTGTCAATTTACGTGATACTCTCTAAATTGTTTACAAATACTATAGCTAATAAGGTTTGAACATTTTTATTGAGTAAAAATGTATGTATAAGCAAATATGTTTTATTAGGCATTCGTAGAGAATATAAATGAATTGTTTCCGCTATTTAACTGTCATTGTTTAAAGGTTTAAACAATATATGATATTCTCTACATTTTCATTATTTTACTAAATTTTTCAATGTATTTGTTTACATTGTATAAAATTAAACTAACTGTATAGTCGTATGGAATATATGGAAACTTCATGGCTCTAATTACTTAATAACTATAATGTGTAATTTTTAGAGAATTTTATAACAAAATACCTTAAATTTACACATTAGTTCTAGTATTATCAAATAGGTACTTATTTTGCAATATTTACTTTAATAGAATTAGTTAACAATAATGAATAAATCATGGCCAAATCATTATAAAATGCGAATTATTCAAATCGGTATTTTTAGAGAATTGAACCTATAACAAAATACCTTAAATATACGTATCTGTGTTACATATTGCTCGTAGAATTATCAAATACCTAATTTCCAATATTTACTTTAATTTTATTAAAGATATTTAACGTTAAAAGCACTAAAAGTGATAAGTGATGTATTTAAGCAAGCAAAGTCGTAACTTTTTGCTAGGAAGTAGAGAATATTGGAGCGCGATTTAAATTATAGAATTCGATTTGTATTGGCGACTCAAATCACCGAGTGCGGCGCTGCTGTCGCATACAAAAGTGATGGACGAAGCACGGATACCACAGTGACAGTTCATGTTATATTAATCTATTTCTATTAAATATGAAGAGAAACATTATTTCTTACCGTGAAATATTAAATTTTTAAGTAGTTCGCCCGATTTCAGGAATATCGTGGAAGGAGAGGAGCTGTTAAACGCAAACCATACCTATATTATTGTATATCATAGAAATTCGGGGGTTATGTTTACAAACATCAGCGTTCATCAGCTCCTCATGAAATTAAAGAAGTTTTTCATTATTACGCCAATATAACAATGAAAAGCATGTTCTGCATATGTAAAGCGGGTGTGAAATGCAAGCATATTTCAGCATTTCTGCTGTATTGTAATAGGTAGAACAATGTACAATGTGCTATGAACAGAAAAATATATGCCTGATTATTATTCAATTCAAAAGTGAAAATGTTAAAATTGTTCTTGAAATGTAATTTTCCTTAAATTTATTTTGAAATACAGAAGAAGAATACGCATTCCCATTAAATTTCCTAACCCATGCTAAATGTCTATCTACTTGCTCAAAAATTCCATATTTATTTAAAACGAGTACTGTATTTTCATGCTTTTGTGGAAAATGGTGAAAACTCAAATAAGTTTCTCGTCCCTTCTTTGTTGAACAACCATATACATAACAATAACAAATGTTATTCTTGGACTTCACATAAAAACAAAAATGTATATATTTAAATCTGTACACTACCTACCTGATAAATATTAAAAGTACCTACGTACTTTCTTACTAGTTCCTTTTGAACCACTAGGACTTCCCATTGTACTTTTAATAAACAACAATTCCAACAAAATCACATCACTTAACTCCAGTGACAATATCAGAAACTTGGCCTATCTGTGTTTTACTAGTTCTAGTTTTCGTCGCAAGATGTCTCACTTAATTTGAGTCGCAAATGCGACGTTGCCAAATTGTGGTACTGTAGCTGTACTACTCAATCGTACACTTTCTTATTATAATTTGCTTTTTATGTAATAATTAAAAATAATGCTCACTTAAGATTATAATGGGGATTACACCATTTTTTTTATAATTTCATCTGAAAATATTAGGAAAACTAAGACTATTGATGAAAATCCGGTGAAAAAATTCCTATTAATAAGCGAGGTATGGTCTCCCGAATTTTGAAAAGATTGACGTGACGTCACATTTATGTGTTTTTGTATCAAACTGTTTTCATCATGGACCTAAATGTTCTTGAGATATATGCTATTTTAAGTTATATTTACATAACAATAAATGAATATCAGAGCTGGGCAATACTCGAGTAAAAGTATTCGAAAATTGGTACTCAAGTACTTTTGGTACTTAGTACCGGTACTCATGAGTATATATTTTTTTTGGTACTCAGTACTCGTACTCGTAACAAAAATCTTAAGTACTCGTACTCGTTACTCGAAAATTCCTGAGTATTTTATTTTTTTCGACTAAAGACATCTACATAAAAAGTTTGAAATCAATTCTAACCTAGTAAATCTGATAAGTCCTGTCATTTGCAATATTTCAAGTAGTATTATAACGTATTTAAACATTAAAAACAACAATAACAATGAATGAAAGTAACTGTGATGGTGATCCATTCAGTACCGACGAAAATACAGAAAACGTGCAATCAACCTGTGATGAGAGTGAAGAAAATGCCAGTATCAGTTTATTAAATATTTCAGCAAGAAAAAGGAAGATTAAGAAAAGCCGTAAGAAAGAAACAATTCAACCAGAATTAGCAGTTGCAAGTTCAAGTAAGAATGAATTAGAAATAGAAAGTTTACAAAAAAGTACTATATTAGACGGAAAGTTCTAAAAATTGTTAATTTTAAAGACGTGCATCATATTGAAGCTCAATGTTTAAGTTGTGTGCCTAAAGAAACGAAAATTAAAGGTTCGTCTATCACAACTACTAATTTTATAAAGCACCTTAAGAAAGTTCATAGTAATAAATATACTGATTATTTAAGATACAAAAATGAAAAGAAAAACGCCAAAAAATTAAAAATCTGTAAAAACCAAGAAACAAATCAAGATACTTCATTAGAATCAAAATCCAAATATCAACAAAAAATTTCCAAATATGCTTACTCAAAAGGAAATATATCTCAAAATGAATTTGAAAACAAAGTAATTAAATTTGTAGTTAATACGATGTCACCTATATCTATAATAGAAAATGAAAGCTTTGTAAACTTATTTGATGGTTTTTCTGTTGATCTTTTTAGTAGAAGAACACTTGTTCGTAAACTTACTGAAAAGAAGAATGAAAGAGATCTTAAAATAAAAGAAATACTAAAAAATGTAGAATACGTATGTACAACAGCAGATGTATGGTCTGCCAAAAAAAGATCGTTCATAGGTGTAACTTGCCATTGGATTTCAGTAAAAGATTTGGAAAGGAAATCCGTTGCGTTAGCTTGCAAACGTTTTGATGGAACACATTCATTTGACAGGATAGCTAGCACATTAGAAGAAATTCATTTGTCCTATGGATTAAATGTTAATAAAATAATTGCAACCATAACAGATAATGGATCAAATTTTTTAAAAGCTTTTCGTGAATTTGGTGTTAAATTGCCAAATCATTTACTAGTACCCAATGAAGAAATTATAGACGAAGAAAATATCTCACAAGATGAAGAATTAGAAGCTCCTGAATTTGAAGAAATTTCAATGGATAATACTGAAGAAAATGAGTGGAAATTGCTGAAACATTTGCGTTGTGGAAGTCACACATTAAATTTAATATGTACAGTTGACTGTATGAAAGTATTAAATTCAAGTACAGTTTTAAGAAACAGACATAATAATATAATTAATAAATGTTCCATATTATGGAAAAAAGCAGCTTATCCAAAATCTGCAGAAATAATAGCAAAAGTGTTAGGGCATACTTTTAGTTATCCCTGTATAACACGATGGAATTCGTTTTATGATTCCATAAAACAAATTTTGAATAGCAAAGATAAATTAACAGTTTTATACAACGAATTACAAATAAGTAATCCGTTGCAGGAAAATGAAATTTTGTACTTGGAGGAATACGTAGAAGTTATGCAACCTCTGGCTGAAACTTTAGATATGCTGCAAAGCGAAAATAATAATTTTTATGGAATCTTAATACCATGTATTGTGTCATTGAAAAACAAATTAGAAAAATTATGGTCTAGAAATTTTCGTTATGCTAAACCTATTTTAGAAGGTTGCATCAAGGGTCTCAATACTAGATATAAACAATATTTCATTTTGGATAAATCAGTTAATGATGCTATAATTTCAACTATTGTACATCCTCAGTTTAAATTACGTTGGTATAATTCTATAAGTAGCGCTAACATCTATATAACCGAATTACATACTTTGGTTCAAAGAGAAGCTAAATTTTTTATTAAATTAACAGATTATGACGAAAATAAATACGAAAATACATTAAACGACGAGTTTTTTGACTTCAATGAAAGTAATAATTCAGAAACGGAAATAAAAAATTTATCATTTAGTAACGATGCTTATCAAAAAACTGATCTTGATTATTTAAGATATTTAGACGACAAAAGGTCCAATTTACGAATGCTAGATGACTATCCAGTTATAAAAAATATATTTTTAAAATATAATACGCCTTTGACTTCTTCAGCTCCCGTAGAAAGGTTATTCTCCTTTGCTACAATTATTAATGCACCAAGACGTAATTCATTATCAGACGCAAATTTTGAAAATCTTGTTTTGCTTAAAAATTGTATTTAATTATTTGACTAATACATGAAATATAATTTATTTTTGTTTATTTTATATAGTAGTAGTTATTTTAAGTTTATTATTTTGTACAACTTTTGTTAATTATAAAATTTTTAATAAATTTTAATTTTGTCAAATTAATATTTTAATTATTTAACTCTTCTACTGGTAAGTATCTAAATATAAACTATCAAAAAAGTTTTAAAAAATGAGGTACTCGTACAAATCTTATTTTGAGTACCAAAAAATATCTAATGAGTATCAAAATACTCGAGTATTGAAAAAGGTAAGTACTCAGAAGTCGGTATTCATAAGTAATATTTACCAGTACTCGTACATCAGTACTCACGAGTACTTTTGGGCGGTACTCTGCCCAGCTCTGATGAATATTATAACACTGTATAAGTCTACATACTTTATAATTACAGGTGTATTTAAATTATTAAGTTTAATGCAAGAAATTTATGTTAAAATAAAAACTGTTTGGAAACTGCTGTGCAGGAATGTTAGCCCCTCCTTTCGAATTTGAATTTCTTAACTTCCATTGGTAGCAATCCCCACCTCCTAACACGCTATTTGTAATACATATATAGGCGGTCTCTCGGTCGCCAATCAAAATATTTTCATATTAGTGTCGAAGCGCTATAACAAAAAAGCCTTTATTTCCGAAATATCTCAATTATACCATTTCATTTTTTTATTAATATTCGTTATTCAGCATATACATTCGTATTTTTTTACTATTTTCCTTTAATTCGATTGAGCTGTAATCCCCCATTGAAGGATAAATTAAACAATTTATTTTACAACCAACTACGCAACTATGCATAACTTTCACTATTTTAAAGAAGCTCAGTATTCAATTCATGTGCAATATTTTCGTAAAGTTGATGGTTTAGCTTTTAGCAGATAATAATGTCATACCCACGAATGGGTAGAAATGCATTTTACATATTTTATTACACATGTACTCCGATTTTCATTACTTAATATTCATAAACACAGGCGCTATGAATTTAAAATAATTTTGAATAAATCAAATTTTATTGACCTCCGGAGAATCTCAGACTTCATAATTCATATCTCGAAAAAGGTTAGAGATAGAGATAAAGCGTATAAGATCTTTTTTGTTGCTAATCGACTTTTAGAGGGGATGTGCATTTAACATTTTTTGGTACGACGTACCAGTTCCGAGTTAGGGCGGTTTATATGGGTTTTAACGGGTGTTTAGTCTCTATACCCTTAATTTGGGGGTTATATCGAAAAATTTGTCGTAAAGTTGATAGTTTAGTAGATAACGATGTCGCACCCTAAAATGGGTGAAAATACGAAGATAAGATATCGGAATCTACGTATTTTTCTGCGCCAAAGATTTGGTTTTTCAATTATTGAAAATAAGAAAAGTCCAAATTTTTCAACACTCAAAACTAGGTCAAATTATCATTATCTTTATTATATTTTTGGTAAATCCCATAAAATTTTTGATTCTCTACAACTTGTGTCATCTGAATTTTTACATCTCGCTAAGAGAGGTATTGGAATCACGCTAAAAATCGCATATCCTGATTTTAGTGGATAAGTTCGTTTTAAGGTCCCTAGAATCCGATTATAATATTTTTACGATTATGTCCGTATGTGTGTGTGTGTGTTTGTGTGTTTGTGTGTGTGGATATTGGAGCCACGGTTTCTCAAATACAATAAGAATTTTAAAAAAATTAACTGCAGTTTCCTCAATCCGACATTCTTGGGAAGAGCTGATTAGATTTTGGTAACAATTGGACAACCGGAAGTAATAGTTTCTTTAAAAAAATCTTCTAAATATAATTTTTTGGAAATTTTTGTTACTACAAATACATATTGAAGAACATGAAATTCTCCATCTCACTAGAATCCGATTTTAACATTTTTACAATGATGTGCGTGTGTGTGTGTGTGTGTGTGTGTGTGTGTGTGTGTGGATGTGTGTATGTATGTGTGTGTGTATGTCTGGTTGTTGGAGAGACGATTCCTCAAAAACTATAAGACTTAAGACCCCATAGTTAAACTACGAATTCTTCAATCTGACATTCCTGGGAAGTGTTGAAAAGGTTTTGGTAACAATTGGACAACCGGAAATAGTAGTTTCTAAAAAAAAAAAATTCTAAATATTATTTTTTGAAAATTTTTGATATTACTAATTTGATACATTTAAATTTTTTGTTATATCTTCTATAAATTTAGAGATAAAGACGCTATAATATATACAATAACGGGATGTAATAAGTCGAATAGACTAAACTACACTAAGGAAACCAGTTGACAAATTCAAATGTTTATAACATAATTTGTAAATGACAGATGTTAGTGTCAAAAATCAAAAGTTTTAGTTACATTCTGAAAGCAATTTCTGGGAAGTACTTTTAATCTTCCTTATGGTTTTATTCTTTTATTAATTAAATATTTAAAATGGTAGGTAAAATGCATATATCCATCAGAAATACAGCCAATGTTGTTCATGAATTGGAAGAATCTCTGACATTTAGGAACTTCCTCATACGAGTACAATGAAAAATAGATATAATTAGAATTATATGTGTGCAGAAGACATGTTAAATACAATAAAAAACAATATTTGGGTAAAGTTCTGTAATTTTTTTGTTATAAAATGACGGTTCGATAGCGAAGTGCAATACAATACTTATATAAAATAAAACGGAAATTGCGAGAGGTATTGTGTTGGCCACAATAGATTTTTTTTTCTAGAATTGATGATATGTACGTTAGTAAAATGTATATGGCAAGATATGTTCAGAGTGATTTGTGTTCATCGCGAAAAAGTATTGTTACGGGTAGAAAAATAAAACATTAGTAAACAATTTCACAAAGTTTATTCACCCAAGAAATAATAATAAAGGAAAAGCTATAAGACAGTTCGCCATACATCCATCCTTCACTGTTGTCTCAACAATGCAGGTCGCGGGTCGCCGGAGCGGCATCCATCCGCTTGCAACAATTCTTTTGGATTTTATAATATTAAATAATAATATAAAATATCAGAGATATAAATATATTGGATTTTTAAAAACAAACTTTGTATAAAATTTCATCATAAAATGCAAAATGTATTTCATTTTGGTCTGAAACTTGAAAAACAAAACAAAAATTATACTATACAATTATCGTGTAACAATTAGATGTTTAGATTCAAAAATTTTAATAATTATTTAAGAATTTATAACGAATAGCAAAGCTATAATGTACAATAAGTTGTAATTACGTGCGAGGAATTTTATTCCATTCTAGTATACTGACGCTTTTAAATTATATTAATTATTAATAGAAATTTTCAATAACTCCTAGGAATATGACTTGATTGCATTGCTTGATTATGCAATAAGCTGACATATAGGCGCCGGAACCGTGAGGAATTTAGTACTTGAGCGTTTTTTTTTCTCTTTTTTTTCCTAATTGTATTTAAAGTTTTTACAACTTATTACAATTTTGTATATGGGGTGAGTCAAATTTTTCATATAATTTGCATATGTTGAAGCTGTACACGTTGCGTTGATGGACATGAGATGATAAAGGCAAACACACAAACATCCACAACTTACCCGGGATTCGAACCCTGAACCCTTAGGTCGTAAGTAAGCTGTGATGCCCACTGCACCACCGGGGTCGGTATTGAGTATTAATAATTAGCTACTAATGATGAATTTTTGCAAATGTACCTACAATGATTGAAATACCCGCAGTCAGATACATGTCATATACATATTTAACACTATTTTAGTTAAACGAACGGGATAATTTGTTTAACAATTGTCTATTTAGTTTCAGCAAATATGAGAAAATTGGGATTGGGTATTAATAATTAGCAACTAATTATATTTTTTTGCAATTCTACAATGAATGAAATACACGCAGTCAGATATATGATATATATTTAACACTATTTTAGTCAAATGAAGGGGATAATTTGTTTAACAATTGTCTATTTAGTGTCAGCAAATATGTGAAAATCGGGATTGAGTATTAATAATTAGCAACTAATTATAATTTTTGCAAATCTACAATGATTGAAATGCCCGCAGTCAGATACATGTCATGTATTTAACAATATTTTAGTTAAACGAACAGGATAATTTGTTTAACAATAATTGTCTATTTAGTTTTAGCACATATACATGGTGTTAAAAAATAAGTGCCATAAATTATGAGGGCATGTAGTACTGACCAAGATGAGTAAAAAAAGCTTAAACAACATGGGTCCTATCTTCAATAATTTCCGAGATATAAGGCAATAAAAAATGAGTTTTTTCGGTGTTTACCTCTGCTATCTCGAAAACTGTAAGAGTTACGACATTGATTAAATGAGACATTTTGTTTACTTTTCAGAGGTAATCTTAAATGTGTTTTTAATTGTTAAAAAAAATCGAATAATTCTACAAGACAAATTTTATGGCGGCCTTAGCCAATATTTAGTTTTTAAATACCTTCGTAACTATTAGAAAGTGAAAAAAAATGTTTTATATAAAACGTTATTGTTTTTTTATAGCCTATTTACTGGCATAGACAAAATTTTGTTCGACCACTATATTAGTCAGTTTTTCTTTGATTCTAATACAAAATGGCCTTTTTCTCAAAAACAGCTGAAGATCGGACCCGCATGTTGATATAAATTTTTTTACTCATTTTGGTTAGTACTATATGCCCTCATAATTTCTGACACTTATTTTTAACATCCTGTATAAAAATCGGGATTGAGTATTATTAATTATCTACTAATTATAATTTTTGGCAAACTACAATGAATGAAATGCACGCAGTCAGATATATGCCATATATTTAACACTATTTAGTCTAATTACCGGGATAATTTGTTTAAAAACTGTCTATTTAGTTTCAGCAAACATGTGAAAATCGGCATTAGTAGTAATAATTATCTGCTAATAATAATTTTTGGAAAATGTACAATTTAACATTATTTTAGTGAAATGCACGCGATATCGTACTTAACGTATCAAGGGCGTTATTGTCCGTTTAACACCCGTGCTGCATTCAACGTTTAACGTCCGACTGATATATTATTTTAATAAATATTTTTATCGATTTTTGTCTTGTCATTGTGATTTCTGTTTTTCTAATAGAAATCACTCTGATTAATCTAGTTGCTTAAACGCTGTAACTAGGAAACGTTATATTCTTATTTGTTTTTAAATTTTCCGTTCATATTGAAGTCATTTCAATACGCAATTGCGTATCGTAATGGCCTTTATTTCGATACACAATTTTTGGTTTTAGAAGGTTGATACTAGATGGCATTTATTTAACTCTTTTTATGTAATTTATTTTTAGTTAATTGATGTTTTAGGAAGTAGACTCTTTACAGTGGCTGACTTATTTTACGTAGCTCAGGTGGAGTGCAATTGATTTCATCTTCCATCACTACACTAAATTCACTTAATTTTTACCTCCCGCTAACCTACGTAAGGGAGGTATAGGGATCGTGCTAAAAATCGCATATAGAAATTTTAGTGAATAAGCACGTTTGATGACCCCAGAATCCGATTTTAACATTTTTACAATGATGTCTGTAGGTATGTATGTATGTGTCTGTGTGTGTCTAGGTGGATCTTGTGGACACGATTACTCAAATACTATCAATCAGAAAAATTTGAAATTTTGTTTACCCATTCTATACTAATGTGGGAAGAGCTCATTAGTTTTTAGTGTATATCGGATAACCGGAAGTATATTTATACAAGCTTTTAACAGGTTTTCCTGTAAAAAATTATTGAATATAATTTTTTAGCAACTTTTACTAATTAAAATTGAATATAATGGTAAATCTTCAATTCTACGATAATATCATTTAGTAAACTAAATAACTTTAAGTATGAATATAAAATAAAATTTATTTTCATATATCATCGTGCCTATTCGTCAAACAAAAACATAATTATAACAATCATTTTAACATATTTAAAAAAGTCACTGACAGGATGCAATGAAGCAATTACATTAAAAATAATAATGAAATCATGTTAAGGAGAATATAATAGTAAAATATTTAATTCTAAAGAAATTAAGGTTTGTAAAAATAATATATTTTCCATCATACATAAATGTTAGATGTACAGGATGATCTGATTTGAATTTGCTCTTTTTGCAGCACTATAAATTTATATTAATTTACAATTACACATAGGTATACGAAATGGATCATGTACGGCGAAGAATTTACAAATATTGGCTAGTAGTGCGAGCTCGGTTTTAAGTAAAACACTGTTTTTAGAAAAATGTCAAATTCAAATTTCAATACTTAATTTCACCCTTAAGTTTGAAGAATGATTTTTTTAAAAATATTTGTTTGAATACAAACTATGTTCTGCTTAAAAATCATATTTTGCTAAATTTGATATTATTTATTTCTATTATTAAATAAAGAAATTTGACAATTCTTAAAACAGCGTTTTAGTTAAAACCGAGCTCGCACTACCGATCAATGTGTTTTACAGTATCTAGAAGTTAATGCTGATTTTTATAAGAATGTGTGTGTGATGATTTTTCCTTAAAATCTGTTCAAATATGATCCAAAACTTTTCAAATTTGGTATTTAAAACTCACATATAATTTGAAACAATATATTAGATTTTAACAATATATGATAAATCGGATATGTAGTTCTTAATTTGGAGCTCTGACAGATTTTTGAGGAAAAACTATAAAACATAATCCAAAATTTCGTTTTACAAAATTTTCTATTTATTGAACAACAAATTAGATTTTATTTACAAACGATCAACCGGAAGTGATACTTTACTTAAAGCTCACTGCTATTTTAAACATGGAATTGGCGGGAGGTCATGTGCTGGCCACATCAATTTTTTCAATTTTCGATTCACTTAAATTTGTTCGTAAATATGAAATGATATTAACCTTTAAATAATAATTGAATGTAGTCAATTCAGTGTTACCAACTACAACATTTCACTTACTAATTTCCCTAAATTAACTCGGTTTAATATAAGCAGTTTTTTAAAAAATATTTTAGTATGTAGAAGGCGCAAAATATAAAAAATAGTATAAAGAACTCATTTTATAAGACTTTTTTTTTGGCACTTCCCAATTAGAAAGCTCGCCAAGGCTCGTTTTTTAAATTTTGAATGAAACCGTTATGCTGGTCTATTTTCATTAATCATTCTCTCCCAACTCTTTGTGGATAAAATTTTCAATGTTAAGGAAAGAACTGATGGTGAAGAAGAAAATCAAAAGTACTGAAAAACTTGTTCAATTGCAGGAATTTTTAAAATATATTTGCAGGGGCTATTAACCGAAAAAAACCAAAGGCTTTAACCCTCAAACAAGTTCTTGCATTTCTTAAGGAAGCACCTACTGAAATATATTTAATATACAAGGTTGCATTCTTTATTGGTATATTATATTATTATATATAAATCTTCTAATCAAGAATTTTCTGGTCGATTTTAAACAGGGTTGTCAAAAACCCGGGTTTTTTCGAGATATGCCCAGTCCACATGGTTTTCTTTGAAAAACCCAACCCATTTCTGTTTTTTACTTCCTTGTACGAAGTAAAGGAAGTATTGTAATCGCGAAAAAATTCGGTTTCCAGATTTCAACGGAAATATCCATTTTGACCATCCCTGAATCCATTTTGACTAATTTCGTCGTGACGTCTGTACGTACGTACGTATGTACGTACGTATGTACGTACGTACGTATCTCGCATAACTGAAAAACGGGAAGCCGTAGAAAGTTAAAATTTTGTATTTAGGACTGTTATAACATCTAGTTGTGCACCTCCCTTTTTGGTCATTGCATAACATTCAGAAGTGGTACTTTACTTGAAGCCCATAATAGATTTTAATGGAAAACTATATTAAAATATAATCCAAAACTTTTCAAATTTGGTATATAAGACTTTTATATCAATGGGAATAACATAATAGATTTTAGTAAAAATGGTCTTCCCGGAAGTGGTACTTTACATGAAGCCTATAGTAGATTTTAATGAAAAACTACATTAAAATATAATCCAAAACTTTTCAAATTTGGTATATAAGACTTTTATATCAATGGGAATAACATAATAGATTTTAGTAAAAATGGTCTTCCCGGAAGTGGTACTTTACTTGAAGCCTATAGTAGATTTTAATGAAAAACTACATTAAAATATAATCCAAAACTTTTCAAATTTGGTATATAATACTTCTATATCAATGGGAATAACATAATAGATTTTAGTTAAAATGGTATACCAGGAAGTGGTACTTTACTTGAAACCTATAATAGATTTTAATGGAAAACTATATTAAAATATAATCCAAAACTTTTCAAATTTGGTATATAATACTTTTATATCAATGGAAATAAGATAATAGACTTTGGTTAAAATAGTCTAACCGGAAGTGATACTTTACTTGAAGCTATTATCAGTTTTTCTTGAAAAAAAATGGTGTTATTTTGAATTTATCAATAAATGCTTCAAATAAAAGTTTTAGAGAATTGAATTTTGCGTCTAAAACTTCAAGTATGATTAAATTAGTTCTTTGTATAAGCGAGATATGTAAATTTAAACACTATGTACTTTTTGGTTTCTGTAATTAAGTTTGCTATGAATTAGGACAAGAAATAACAAAAAAAATAAAGAATTTAATGTCAATGTCAAATTATGTCAAATACGTGCAATTTTATGATTGGGTCTGTTATTATACATATTTTAATTATTAAGTAACAGGCGACAGGCGTACAAGGAAGTCATGTGGTGTCCACATCAGATATTTTTTAAATATTATTACATAGTTCATGTACTTAATAAAAGTTAAAAGTACTAGTTTATTATATTTCAATTAATTACAATATAATGTAATACAATTTTTACTAAACAGTACAAGCATTTAATAAGTAATATTACTGATTAAATGGTACAAGTTTATTCTTGATATTTTCATGCGTATACTCTTCTATGGGCTATCCAGCGAATCAAGCGGTTTACGTCATCATTTAAGGATTTTTGAAATTTTCTTTATATTTTTACTTTCTTGTACGAAGTAAAGGAAGTATTGTAATCGCGAAAAATTTCGGTTTCCAGATTTCAACGGAAATATCCATTTTGACCATCCCTGAATCCATTTTGACTAATTTCGGCGTGACGTCTGAACGTACGTACGTACGTATTTCACATAACTGAAAAACGGGAAGCCGTAGAAAGTTAAAATTTTGTATTTAGGACTGTTATAACATCTAGTTGTGCACCTCCCTTTTTGGTAATTACATAACTTTCGGAAGTGGTACTTTACTTGAAGCCTGTAATAGATTTTCATGAAAAATTATGTTAAAATATAATCCAAAAGTTTTGAAATTTGGTATATAAGACTTCTATATCAATGGGAATAATATAATAGATTGTAGTTAAAATGGTCTATCCGGAAATGGTACTTTACTTGAAGCTTATCATAGATTTTAATGAAAATCTATATTAAAATATAATCCAAAACTTTTAAAATTTGGTATTTGGTACTCTTATGTCAATGGGAATAACATAATAGATTTTAGTTAAAATGGTCTATCCGGAAGTGGTACTTTACTTGAAACCTATAATAGAGCCTATCATAGATTTTAATGAAAATCTATATTAAAATATAATCCAAAAGTTTTCAAATTTGGTATATAATACTTTTATATCAATGGAAATAACATAATAGATTTTAGTTAAAATAGTCTAACCGGAAGTGATACTTTACTTGAAGCTGTTATCAGTTTTTCTTGAAAAAAATGCTGTTATTTTGATTTTAATAATAAATGCTTCAAATAAAAGTTTTAGAGAATTGAATTCTGCGTCGAAAACATCAAGCATGATTAAATTAGCTCATTGTATAAGCGAGATATGTCAATTTAAAAATTATGTACTTTTTGGTTTCTGTAATTAAGTTTGCCATGAATTAGGACAAAAAAATAACAAAAAAATAAAGAATTTAATGTCAATGTCAAAATATGTCAAGTACGTGCAATTTTATGATTGGGTCTGTTATAATACATATTTTAATTATTAACAATATATGTATAGTGTAACAGGCGTACAAGGAAGTCATGTGGTGTCCACATCAGATATTTAAATATATTTTATTAACGGTATTTTATTGTTTTTACTTCCTTGTACGAAGTAAAGGAAGTATTGTAATCGCAAAAAATTTCGGTTTCCAGATTTCAACGGAAATATCCGTTTTGAGCATCCCTGAATCCATTTTGACTAATTTCGTCGTGACGTCTGTACGTACGTACGTATGTACGTATCTCGCATAACTGAAAAACGGGAAGCCGTAGAAAGTTAAAATTTTGTATTTAGAACTGTTATAACATCTAGTTGTGCACCTCCCTTTTTAGTCATTACATAACTTTCGGAAGTGGTACTTTACTTGAAGCCTATAATAGATTTTAATGAAAAACATTAAAATATAAACCAAAACTTTTCAAATTTGGTATATACGACTTTTATGTTAATGGGAATAAAATAATAGATTTTAGTTAAAATGGTCTATCTGGAAGTGGTACTTTACTTGAAGCCTATAATAGATTTTAATGAAAAACTATCTTAAAATATAATCTAAAACTTTTCAAATTTGGTATATAAGACTTTTATATTAATGGGAATAACATAATAGATTTTAGTTAAAATGGTCTACCCGGAAGTGGTACTTTACTTGAAGCCTATAATAGATTTTAATGAAAAACTATCTTAAAATATAATCCAAAACTTTTCAAATTTGGTATATAAGACTTTTATATTAATGGGAATAACATAATAGATTTTAGTTAAAATGGTCTACCCGGAAGTGGTACTTTACTTGAAGCCTATAATAGATTTTAATAAAAAACTATATTAAAATATAATCCAAAACTTTTCAAATTTGGTATATTATACTTTTATATCAATGGGAATAACATAATAGATTTTGGTTAAAATAGTCTAACCGGAAGTGACACTTAACCTGAAGCTGTTATCAGTTTTTCTTGAAAAAAAATGGTGTTATTTTAATTTTAGTAATAAATGCTTCAAATAAAAGTTTTAGAGAATTGAATTCTGCGTCGAAAACATCAAGTATGATTAAATTAGCTCTTTGTATTCTGTAATTAAGTTTGCTATGGATTAAAACAAAAAATTACAAAAAAATAAAAAAAATTAATGTTGTCAAATACGTGCAATTTTATGATTGGCTCTGTTATAATACATATTTTAATTATTAACAAAATATGTATAGTGTAACAGGCGTACAAGGAAGTCATGTGTTGTCCACATCAGATATTTTATTATTATTATTATTATGTATTTAAATCCTTTAATAGAAATAATTGTATTTGAAAATATTATTATTAAGTAAAATTTTGTTAATTTTTGCAAAATGACGTTTGATTATATTTTTTTAATATTGATAATTCTGAACACGTATGTTACTTAAAATTATCTGTCTACATTATACTTTTCAAGCTGTATTGTAATTTCATTTTGTTTTTTGTTTCGTTGTTCATTGACAAACAAAATGTCAAATTCAAAAGCTTGTAGTTAATTTATTGACATTTTGAAAATGAAAAATAGATTGGTGGGCTCTTACTTTCACTGAATTGTAATATAGAGGTAATATTTTCTTCTATTTGTTAGTAATAATTTGAAAATTAAATGTATATGTACAGCGCGTGGCAAACGTTATACGAAATGTACAGAAACAGTGAGAAATTATATGGTATGCAGTATTTTGTATTTTTTTTTAAGGATCTCACATAATACTAGATAGTTTGCATATACTACAAGAATGAAGTATTTATAACAGCGTAAGGAGTATCCTTCATAATATATTAAATAAAATTGGATTTCGCTGAAAAAAAAAAATGATACCAGACTTGGTACGTTTTTAAGAAAGATTTGGATTTATGAAGACAACACACATATCATATTTGAATCTGTTTTACATGCTTATGTAAACTTTTTAACAGATGACGTCATTGTTTCTAATGTAATAGGGTATTCTCTCGTGATTGCAAATATTAAAAATTTATTAAAAATATTAAAGTTGGTAGGTAAACAAGAGGAATAAAACAAAAAAAAAAACATTATAAATTGATTGTTGCAAAAGATATAAAGCATTGAAACTTTGATGACGGACTGGTTGTACTATCAATGGAAGACCAGTTGAAATCCCTACTCCATGTTTGAATGTGGTAACACGCCGCACAAGCTCCACTAATAGTTGAGAATGTCAAAATGTTTTCCTAGTAGGTACAATGAAAAATATGTAATCAATTATGTAGATTAATTATCTTCTAATATTCTTCAGTTTTTTGGCAATACATAGTATGTAAGATTGCAATGAAATGTATTTTATTTCCTGCCTTTTTCAATACTTGGTCAACACCTTCTCAAAAAGTTAAGAACCACTGATTGTACACCACTGGTACTGACAACTAGTACGTCACTCTCACGTGACACTACAAAATAAAACTTTAAAAATTAATATCTCGCTTATTAAATGGAATTTTTAACTCGGGTTTTCACAGGTACACTTAGATGTACCTGTTCTTTAAGAAAAAAAAATAATAAAAAAAATTATGAGATAATACCCTATTGTATTTATGACGTAAATCGCTGGATAGCCTATAGGTTCTAGCGAACTTGTAATAACCAGCAGAAGCAAATTTTACTTTTTGTATGTAATAATTGCAATCCTTATAATCTAAGATAAAAAATTAATACGTCTTTATGAACTTATACAAGTCTTTAATCAATTCTTTAACATGCCTAGTTATAAATATATGTGTCGTTCTTTGATTGGTCGTGACGTCAGTTGACTTTACTTATATTAAGCCACTTTCCAAAAATTTCATTAGTTTTATAAAATTGTTACATTTTATCTGGTTCGTTATATTATACATATTTTTAAAAGTTGTTTTTCATCATTTTTATAACGTAATTCACATTTTACATTTTGATGTTTGTTAACATGAGTTACAAATATCTTCTTCATAGTTTTTGACTTGATTGTAAGTTTTAACATATAAAATTATTAATTAATTATATTACATAAAAAAAAATTGTATATTATATTGTAGTAACCCTGAGGAAGACCATTGTAATGGTCGAAACTTAGGTTCAAATCAAATAAAACCGTACTGACTGCAGTTTCCGATTATTTTATTTTCTTCTCCACACATCAATCTCCAGTCGATCATCGTTACTCCATTAAAAATTAATATTGATTGTAAAAAAAATATATATATAAAATACCTTCATCATTAAAAAAGTACTGTCTGGTGCTTCTTTCAAAAATTTTTCAATGTGCTGTTTCTTTAGAATTTTTGCCTTTTTCGGCTTATAAGTACAGGATTCGCTCTTTAAATAAGCAATTATTTTCCCGTACATCGAAATATCAACATTTTTATAAATTTTCAATTTAGATTTCAGCATTGAATATTTTTTCCACAAAGTGGAAAATGCACATCTTTTTCGAGCATTAAAGAAGTATGCTAATAAAACGTCTTCATTTATGACATTAACGCCTCTTTTTTCTTTCCAAAGGTTGAATTCAGTATATTCTTTATCGTAGACTTCCTTGGACTTCTTCGGTATTAAATTCTGAGAAGCTTCTTGTGCTTCTTTTTGTATTTCTTATAGAGCAATGTTCTCATTTTCACCCATTTTAAAGTTTTTCTTGTTCAAATGATTCACAATTGACAGACAATTCTTACAGAGAAAATTTTCTCAGTAACAATATAACAAACACATCACGTAAAACCATAACAACTATTCAACGGCTACTTTGTAATTTAAAAAAGTATGACAAATGACTTGTCAGTGTCAAACAATGAACGAAAATATAAAAATGATTTAAGAAGTTTTAAAGAAAGTGTTGGATAAAACGTTGTATTCCATGCTTAAAATAGCAGTGAGCTTTAAGTAAAGTATCATTTCCGGTTAATCGTTTATAAATAAAATCTAATTTATTGTCCAATAAATGGAAAAGTCTGTAATACGAAATTTTGGATTGTTTTAAAGTTTTATTGTTTTTCCTCAAAAATCTGTTAGAGCTCCAAATTAAGTACTACATCCCATTTATCATATATGGTTAAAATCTAATATGTCGTTTCAAATTATATATGAGTTTTAAATACCAAATTTGAGAAGCATTGGATTATATTTTAATAGACTTTCTGGAAAAATCGTCACACACACACATTCTTATAAAAATCAGCATCATCTTCTAGGTGCTCCAAAACGCAATCTTTGTAAATTCTTCGCCGTACATGATCCGTTTCGTAAATGTATAGTTGTAAATTAATATTAATTTATAGTGCTGCAAAAATAGCAATTAGCAAATTTAAATTAGATCATCCTAAACATCTAACATTTATGTATGATGGAAAATATATTATTTTTACAAACCTTAATTAAATATTTTACTATTATATTCTCCTTAACACGGTTTCATTATTAATTTTAATGTAATTATTTCCTATCAGTGACATTTGTTTAAATATGTCAAAATTGTTATTAAAATTATGTTTTTGTTTGACGCATAGGCTAGGTGATACATGAAAATATATTATATTATATATTCATAATTAAAGTTATTTAGAGTTATTTACTAAATGTTATTATCGTAGAATTGAAGATTGTACCATTATATTCAATTTTAATTAGTTAAATTTGTTAAAAGCTTGTATAAATGATACTTCCGGTTATTCGATATATACTAAAAACTAATGAGCGCTTCCCATATTAGTATAGAATGGGTGTACAAAATTTCAAATTTTTCTGATTGATAGTATTTGAGTAATCGTGTCCACAAGATCCACACACACAAACACACAGACACATACACACATACATACCTACAGACATCATTGTAAAAATGTTATAATCGGATTCTGGGGACATCAAAACGTGCTTATTCACTAAAATCTCTATATGCGAATTTTAGCACAATCCCTATACCCCCCTTACCTAGGGTAGCGCGAGGTAAAAAACAATTCATTATTGTTGTTTCTGATATATCTGACAGATACGTACAATATAAATGATTTCAATTCAAGGAAGGAATTCTAAATAATCCTTCAATTAATGAAAGCATACAAAGAAACGATAAATGAAAGTATTTTAAATGGTAACATTGTATTCCCTTGCGCGAAAATAAAAAATAATTATTTATTCAACAAGAGGCACTTTTTACTCGAGTAGCATACAATTTTTTTTACGTTTTTCAGGCATTTGGGTTATAAAAGTGCACTTTTTTCACACTTTCATTGTTTTAAAAAAAAATACTTTATAAATTCATTTTAATGAAAAAGTGTACTTGTTTTAGCAGACGTAAAAAATAATATTATTTATTATTACATTTTCATAAGATTAAAACAATATTCAAAAGTATGCAATAAATTGTGTTCGCAGTAACGCAAACAATAAATAGTTAATCTACAAAAATCTTAAATATAAAATATATGAGTATATTGCAAAATTTCTAATAAAAATACATAAATATATGTACATTTGATTTATATTCAATGTTCAAGATGTACCATTGTTAAAACAATGTATTTCCATGTATACGACCATATTTATACCTTCATATCACGAAAAAATATTATAATAATCCTTTAAATTCAGCTGAAGTATTAGAAATGATGGATGGCCTGACACTAGCGGGAGTTTTTAAAAGTAGTACACTAGACGACCGCGACCGCGCTTATCTGCTTAGTCGTGGAGCGTGATTTTTTTGTATAGTTTGACCAATAAAATACAATGCTATCATTATTACAATAATTGTTATTCTGACTATTAATGCGACCTTACAATAATTGCAAAATAGGGAAATTACGACTAAAAGAGAGAAATTTTGAACTACAAATAGGGAATTTTGATAGAAGTCATCTGGCAATACTGATCTTCGACTGCCTAAGCATGACGTCATGAAAATGTTTCCAAACAAACGCACGTGGTATTTCTAGTGCTGTCAGTTGTCAGTTTATGACGTTTGAGGTTATGGCATCCAAACACATAATTAAATTGTCGCAAATAAATGTGTTTTTTGAAAATGATAACAAAACCGTGAGCAAAGGAGACAATGCAATGGAGTCAGGCCATATTAAAAGTATGAATTTTCATGCGGGCATAAATGCTATACAAGGTGAAGTTCAAGCCAGTATGAGGAATAGAACATATAAAGTAGAGGTGAGTAAATTTACACAATATCATTTAAAATGAATCGTTAACGTTATATTTCGGTGTTTTAGGCCAGTTTCAATGAACTTGGGGCTATCACATACGGAAAATGTTCATGTCCAAGGGGGATTAGGTAAATGTCATCACATTGCAGCGTTACTTTTGTTTGCTTATCATAACGTGTCACTTACGGACAAGGAATGTTCGTGGAATGTACCAAAAAGTACCACCGAAACAATCCAGACTGCAGATGAGTTGTATCCAGCAAAAGAATATGCACCCATCAATCGAAATCTCACAGAGGAAGAATTAAATACTCTAAAAAGTAAACTACAACAAGTCGGAATTACTGTGGGCTTCACATGGTTGCTGCAAGAAGAGCAGAGTCATATACTTGATGAATTAGTACCTTCCATTGAAAATTTAATCAAAAGTGACATGTATCATAACGCCACAGATAAACAACAGTTCTTAAAAGAACAATGTGCCGTAACTTCTGAAAAAATAAAGCAAGTAGCTGACGCTACTGTTGGACAAAGAGAAAATCCAAATTGGTTTTTGCTGCGGAAACATCGTTTGACAGCTAGTAATTTTGGAAGAATTTTACACTCGGTAGAAAAAAACAAATGTCCTCCATCATTATTGAAGACTCTCTTTGGTAAACTTTTGAAATGACTATGAACATCGAATTATAAGGCCCGGTTTCCATCCAAATGTCAAACACCTAATTTTTAATGACAGTATCGAGTTGTCAATCTTCTCAACTTTTTTAGGAGTAAGCTAACATATTTATTCGTCTTATATATAATAAAGGTAGTAAAATACTATTAGGCCGAACAAACGGATGTTACTAGTTTCCTAATATTGCGAAGGAATTTTTTGACAACCCATAAACAATTGATACTGTCATTAGAAATTCGTCGTTTGACATTTAGATAGACTGCTAGATTAAATTTATTTTAAAAAATTTACGATGCAGTCACTCAGGTTTTATTTTTTTCTGTCTGAACCGTGACAGATATCACAAATTAAACAGAGAGAGAAAAGTTTACTATTGAATGTATCTTTCTGAAAAAAAAAAAATTACGTTATCGGCGTGGCCATTAAAAAGTTACGGTCTAATCAATGTTGGGACACCTAAGTTTCATACACTAGTGATTCACTAATAATAACAAGTATCACCTTAAAAGATGACTTATAACCGTATGAACTGGCATACCAAATTTCATCCAAATCGTATAAAGCGTTCTGTTATTATAAGCAAAATTAATTTTTTTTCGAAGAACTTTGAAGCAGAATTCTGGCTAAATGGTACACTTTCCGGTAGAAGCAAATTTAGTTAAGTCGTCTTATTTTAGCCTTAGGAATCTGTGATTAAGCCATGCCCCCCTATTTAAGAGACACCCTGTATATTATAATAATTAAGATTTGTTAATAAACATTTATTTGAATAAGGGCCAGTTTTACAATCTCCGTTTAGAATTTTAAGTTAAACAATATTGAATCGGATTATTGACAGCAATGATCAATTCCTCGCTTGACAGCTCATTTCGTTTCAACTGGTTCTAAATTATATTATTTTACAATTACCTATTTATCTATTTAAAAAGTAAGATCAATTTCATTCAATGCATCAGGAATAAATCTTTGAATATGAGCGACATATCGCGCACAACTATTAATATTCTCCCTTATAATATTTTCCAGCCGTTGCAAACAAAATTCTGTTTTTTAAATTTTCAATATGAGCGACATATCGCGCACAACTATTAATATTATTAATATTCTCCCTTATATTTTCCAGCCTTTGCAAACAAAATTCTGTTAAATTTTGTATTTTTTCTTTCAGAAGGTTCTCTTGTTTAGTCTCAATTTGAAATACTTTATTCACAATTCTAAATTGTTTATTCTCAATTTGAAATTGCTTATTCTAAATTTGAAATTGTTTAATCGTAATTTGAAATTGTTTAGTCTCATTTGAAGTTGTTTAGTCTCAATTTGAGGTTGAAATAGTACAGAAATATATTTTTACATGTTCAACTTACCGACTATTTGTGTTTAAATTAAATTTATAAATGTTTCATATACAATTTCCAAGTGGTAAAATCCAACAAATAATAAACTTACACTCTTTTCAATTTTTATTGTGTTTGATTTATCCTTTGTCCAATATGCTTTTTTGTAAATTATAATTTTATCATACATATTTATACCAAAATTTTGTTAAGTGCATGTTTCATACGACTAATAATTTTATGTATAATAGCGTTCGCATTTTACAGTTGTTATCTTTATGATCAGGCTATTTATATAAAGAAAAATGGACGGTTTATATTAATATATTCCGTGGATCTACAAATAATTACTTATTAAAAACTACTGCGTAATTACTATATTTATAAATATGTTAGTTTTTATGTATATTTGCATGACATTAAAAAATACATGTATTCTAATATTTACATAATGGATAACATTCCCCGGTTTCAAGCCGGTTAAAACAGAAATCTATAATAGCGCCATCTAGTTTTCAATTGAAGAATTCCGTGGTTCGAAAATGTGGCATTGCTTACAATACTTTAATACTGTAATAATTAAAGAAAAACACGAAATTAGATAAAATAAATATCAAATTGTCATTTCACAGGTTGAAGCCAAATTCTAATTAAAATATTTTTAATTTCTGTATATACTGCTTGGTTCAAAAGTGCCCGCGCACGTATATATACAGGGTGTCTCTTAAATAGGGGGACATGGCTTAACCACAGATTCCTGAGGCTAAAATAAGACGATTTAACCAAACTTGCTTCTACCGGAAAGTGTACCATTTAGCCAGAATTCTGCTTCAAAGTTCTTCGAAAAAAAATTAATTTTGCTTATAATATTCGGACGCTTTATTCGATTTGGATGAAATTTGGTATGACAGTTTATATGGTTATAAGTCATCTTTTAAGGTGATACTTGTTATTATTAGTGAACCACTAGTGTATAAAACTTAGGTCTCCCAACATTAATTAGACTGTAACTTTTTAATGGCAATACGGAAAATGTGAAATTATTTTTCTTCAGAAAGATACATTTAATAGTAAACTTTTGTCTCTCTGTGTAATTTGTGATATCTGTTACGCTTCACACAGAAAAAAATAAAATCTGAGTGCCTGCACTGCTAAATTTTTAAAATAAATTTAATCTAGCAGTCTATCCAAATGTCAAACAAGTAATTTTTAATGACAGTAACAATTGTTTTACGGGTTGTCAAAAATTTTCTTCGCAATATTCTAAAATTATTAACATCCGTGTGTTCGGCCTAATAGTATTTTACTACCATTATTATAAATAAGACGATTACATATCTTAGCTTACTCCTAAACAAGTTGTGAAGATTGACAACTCGTTACTGTCAATAAAAATTACTTGTTTGACATTTGGATAGACTGCTAGATTAAATTTATTTTAAAAATTTAGCAGTGCAGGCACTCAGATTTTATTTTTTTCTGTGTGAAGCGTAACAGATATCACAAATTACACAGAGAGACAAAAGTTTACTATTAAATGTATCTTTCTGAAGAAAAATAATTTCACATTTTCCGTATTGCCATTAAAAAGTTACGGTCTAATTAATGTTGGGAGACCTAAGTTTTATACACTAGTGGTTCACTAATAATAACAAGTATCACCTTAAAAGATGACTTATAACCATATAAACTGTCATACCAAATTTCATCCAAATCGAATAAAGCGTCCGAATATTATAAGCAAAATTAATTTTTTTTCGAAGAACTTTGAAGCAGAATTCTGGCTAAATGGTACACTTTCCGGTAGAAGCAAGTTTGGTTAAATCGTCTTATTTTAGCCTCAGGAATCTGTGGTTAAGCCATGTCCCCCTATTTAAGAGACACCCTGTATATATATATATATATATATATATATATATATATATATATATATATATATATATATATATATAAATAACATATTTATCTTAAGTTTGAAGGAATAAGTTGAAGGTGTATGCCTAATCTACAACAATTTTGTTTTACGAATATACCTATACTTAACAAGAATTCGATAAAAATATCAATTAGCAAATTGAGTATGTGATTCGCAATTGTATAAATATTAATTATTAGATCAATTTACTGATTTGAAGGATGTTTTGATAAATCTTATCATATCAAGACCTATGGCGTTATTCTGTATCTTACTGAAACATTACGTTTATTGCATTTTTCAGAGAAAGCAGTTACTAGCTATAATCGTCGCTAAAAAAATGGGTAAAGATGATATGATACCTGCAATCATGAAAGAAGTTAATCGACAACGAAGTCAAAGGAAAAAAATGCTGAAAGTAGTCCAGCAGCAGAAGATGTACGCCCATAGGGTAAGCATAAATGCAGATTGGGCGGAAAGGACGGACTTTTTTAAAACATCAAAATATTGATACTTTTTGCTCAAAAAAAGAATTATTGACAGGTTTTAGTTCATAATGACATAGTATTTGACAAAATCAAGTGTGAAAAACATCTTGTATGTGATGTCAGTTATTATTTCTTTTGGCGTTCTATGGAGTTTGCCAATACTCTTTCCAGCAATTTGGGCGACTTCTACGCGAATAGCTTCTATCAGTTCCTTTAACGTGCGGGGTTTATGTTTTCTAAGACAACTTTCAGTAATTTTCGCTTGACTTTTGTTTTTGAGCTACAGGCTAAAACTTGACTTTCGCCTATTTTAAGAATATCTCATATCTCGCTTATTATAAAAGATAAAGAAAAATGTTTAGATAATTTTTATACAGTTTTTTACGTAGAGTAAAATGGTGTATTTAGGTTTTCCAAACCTTAATAATTTTCGAGATATAACACAAATATTATATTTTTTAAAAGGGAATATCTGTTGAAAATAATTTTATCTTTTTCTATATTTTATAAGCTTTTCAATGATGTATAACAAGTCCACATTCATTTGTTAAAACATGAATATAATATAAATTATTTATTTTTTGGGGTGAAAAAGAAAGAAATTTAGCAAGAAACAAATGAAAAACTGAATTACCTATCATCATTTGTTTACTTTGATTCTGCATCTATTAAATTTTCAAATAAAAATTAGTCAATTATTTTCTGATTAGATAATTAATTTTTTATCAGCGTTGTAGTTGGCAATTCAAAAAATGTGGTTTAATATGCTTTATGAAGTAAATAAATTAGAGAAATGAATAAAAATAAAGGAATAACATTAAAAATAAATATACGATATTCAGCAATAGATTTTTCATTTGATTCTTAATAAATTTCAATTTTTTCATCCCAAAATATTAATAATTCATGTTTTATTCATGTGTAAAACAAAATAATGTATACTTGTTGTATATCGTTCAAAAGGTTAAAAAATAAGGAAATGTATGAGATTATATTCAACAAATGTTCCCATTTAAACAATAATATGTTTGTGTTATATCTCGAGAATTACCATGTTTGGAATAATCTAATTAAGCCATGTTATTCTACGTAAAAAACTGTATAAAATTATCTAAATATTTTTACTTTAGCTTTTATAATATATATATGTGGAAGGTACTCGCGACCGTGTCGAGTAGTTAAGAAAACAAATAGCGGGAATGCAGTCTTGGAGTATATTGGGCTCTAGTAAAGAATTGTCACTTACAATTAATAAAATATGTTTAAATTGTTACAAATAAATTATAATTTTGCGATTTAAAATATTTGTTTACTTACATTGTGTGAGATTAAGTATTAAAAATTATATCTACGTCGTACATTGTTTTTTTTTTTTTGGAGTAAGAATTTTGGAAAATTTTTAGTTTTGTGTAACAGAATGTAATGAATTATCGAAAAATCACAGTAAATTTTGACTAAAAACTTAAATTTTTATCACAGTATGTTTTATAAAAACTATTGTACATATGGCATTAATTCTACGTTAATTACGAACTTGTTTGTACTGTTTTAAAACGAGGAATTGTAAAGAATGAAAATTAAAAATTGTTATTACTTAGTGTAAAGTTTGTGCTGTTGTTAATATTGTCTGGGGGATACTTTTTCTTAGTCAAGTGCAATAAATAGTTATATATGTGGCTCAAGTTGTCAATATCATTACGCCTATTCATGCTATTTTCTGTATACAAAACAGATTGCATCAGTGCGCTATATTCATAATAAATCAGTACAACCAAAACGTCTAAAAATAAACGTCATCTTAGCCTTAAGTCAAGAATTCTCAAATTGTCACATGAAACATTTCACCAAAAAAATTTAACTAAATTAAGAGATATGTTACTTGAAAATGGTTACCCCATTAATTTTTTAAACAAGTTATTAAAAGACCGAATCACCACCCATAAAAGTGATACAAGACGAAAACCACAATCGACGGCTCTAAGCCAACATCTTAATAAATTTAAACATACTGCGGCTTATGAGGATGTGAAAGTATTAGCAACAGAATCTCATACATCGAAGAGACACTTTCTCGAGATGGTACATATTTACAATACAGAAAATAGCATGAATAGGCGTAATGATATTGACAACTTGAGCCACATATAACTATTTATGACAGTTGACTAAGAAAAAGTATCCCCCAGACAATATTAATAACAACACAAACTTTACACTAAATAATAACAATTTTTAATTTTCATTCTTTAAAATTCCTCGTTTTTATTAAAAATTGTAATTTTTAATTTTTTAAAATTTTTTTAAATTTAAAGCAAATTTCGCGCCGTCCCTCTGGCGACATTTTGGTAAGTGAATATCTTCTTCGTATTACCATTTAATTCCAAAATGCTGTCAAAACTCTTCCTTTTCTTGCTCTTCACACCCTGTCTGGGGAACATACGCACAATCTATGTTGATTGTACAATCTCCACTATCTAGACCAACACTTATTATCCTATCATTACTTCTACTAACTCTAACTAAATGTTTCCTCCATACTTTATCGAGTACAATACCCACTCCATTTCTACCTTGAATGTTTGCTGAACTGTATATAAGCTTACATTCGTCACCCAATTCCTTAGATTTATTGCCCTTCTACCTGGTCTCTTGAACACATAATATTCTAATTTTCCTTCTTGTCATAACGTCTGCAAGCTCTATTTCTTCCATTCATACTTCCGACATTAAGAGTTCCTAAGGACAAACTTCTTTAACTCCCTCTGCCTCTGACGAGGCTTTCTAACCTCCATACTTTCCTTTTGGTTTTGGCGAATTTTACAGCCGGATGCCCTTCCTGTCGCTAACCCTACCCATTTACCGGACTTGGGACCGGCACTGAGTTGAGTTGGATTATATCTCCAGTGGCGGGGTATAAATTATATTAAATATAGTGTTTAATATAAAAATAAGTTACTGACAGGTGTTAATGTCAAAACAATAATAAACCATATATATGAGGCATTTTCAAAATAGGCGAAAATCAAGTTTTAGCTTGTAGCTCGAAAACAAATTTGTTCCATCCTGTACGTATCACATTGAAAGAACTGAAATAAGCTATTCTCATAGAAGTCGCTCAAATTGTCAGAGCGAGTTGGAAAAAGTGTTTGCAAATTTCATAGATCGCCTCCAGAAATGCATTAATGATAACGGACACCACATGGAAGATGTTGTTTACCACACTTGATTTTGTCAACTGTTATGTTATTATGAACTCAAATCTGTCAATAATTTTTTTCTTATGTATCAATTTTGTGACGTTTTAAAAACGTCCGTTCTTTCTGCCCAACCTCTATAAAATAATAAAAATATAACAAAATAAAGCAGTCTCTAATTAGTGAAATTAATTAAAATAATTGCAGAACTAATACTTGTATTAAAGCTCAAATATTTCAAGGGTCAGTGAAATTAAAGCTTTACATTATTTATGCTATGCACATATTTTTGGAAATTTCAATTGTTAAATTTATTATATATTTAATTTTATAACATTTCATAATACAATATATTATTCTATTTTTTTCTTTTTAATTAAATACAAAATTATGTTTTTCTTAAAAAGTTGTACAAAAATTTTTGTTATCTAAATTTTAAGTAATGTGACATATTTTATTTTAGCTATCTTAAAATTATTTACCCCATTTCATATAAACTTACTCATTAAGTTTCTAATGTAGTAGAAAAATCTTACAAATTATAGATTGTAAAATAAGAATAATAATAATAATAATAATAATAATAATAATAATAATAATAATAATAATAATAATAATGATAATAATAATAATAATAATAATAATAATAATAATAATAATTGTAATAATATCATATGTCTACTGAACAGAAATTCGATCAGAATAATTATAAATTAATAACATTATTACTAATCCATTGTCACGTATGAATTTAATTCATATTTGCAGACCTTTCCGCCGAAGTTCGCGCCTTTACCACCTCAAGTTATTTCACATAAGGCCACACCGGTTCCAAATGTGAGTAATAAATACTTTAGTTATGCATTTCATATTTAACATTTAGGTTCATTTATATCCCATGTAATATTAAGGGAATAGAAGTTAACAATAAATTTGAATAATCTTGTTGTTAATTTTCCAATTGTTATTATTTTTAATTTGATTAATAGTTGTACATTTTATTTATAAGATATCGCCGTCTTCGAGAAGTTGTGAACGGTGCAGCACCAGGCCTCGCGCTTCCAAAAGCCCCACTTTTTACAAACAATTTGTATTTGTATTCTACTTATGCTGAACAAAGTAATACCCTCGATAATATCCATAATTTAATATTTTACATTCATTGAAATATAAGTAAGAAGACGAAACATTGCATAATTTTTAAATAACATTCCAAATCTGCTCATAGGAGAAGTAAATTAAAGAAAGCGAATATTGTAAATATTCTTAAATAAAGATTCTTATACAATTTGTTTAAACTATTCAACATAGAACAATGAATAAAGCGGCCATCCAAAAAGGGTTTATTATTTTTTTGGTTAATAATCAAGCTTTAACTAATTGAAATCACATATCAGTCAATATTTCTCATAAATATAAAACTTTTTATTTATAATTAATAATTGTGAATAAAGTTTTGTGGCATCATATTTTGAAATAATATAGGAACGAGTTTTGCATTGCGATCAAGCCAGATGATTTAGGAGGTCAGTGAAGTTAGCAGGCACGTGTTAAAATGATCATATCTTTTTTTGTGCTAAAATTCTTGCTCGTTTTTTGCTAATTTTTGCTGTTTACCAAAAAAAGTTATAAAGAAATACTATAATAACTGCTAACTTCACGTAGCAGACCCCTTATGTAAAATGAAAATAGGCTATTCCACGATATTTTTTATTTTTTTATCTTGAACTACATAAGTATGTAAAACAATATGTGAAAGTCTTAGTTTAAAATTCCTCCAAATAAGCGAGATAATAATATATGAATTTTAAATTTCATTTGTGACGTAGGTAATGTGGGTATACAAAAATTAAACCAAACAGTGGGTCACAGACTTACGTAAAAATGTTGAACAAATTACAAAATAATGTATATTTGAATTGTAATATTATATTTTATTATTAGAGAAAGAAAATATATTATTGCAATTAATTCATTTTACTTTTTTTCTTATTTTACAAAAACATTTCGACATTCTCGAAGTTGGTAGCGCATGGTGACTCAAGATTTAAAACAAATTTCAAAGGAGTGCAGCAGATAGATCAACAAACAAGCGAAGACAAGAAAATCACCCGAACAGCATCCGAACATATCCGACAAACCCGAATAATTATAATCTTAGTTGAAACAAAGTGAGAGCGGACCTCCATGCAGTACGAGTTCAAACTTGAATCCTATTTGCACATATCCTACGTCATCAAGAGTAAAACTCCCCGGATTTTTTTAGAGGGAGTAATTAATTAAAAAATAGTTGGTATTTTCCGTATCGTTTAACTGTTGTTTTTCATATTTTTGATAAACTTTTACTCTTTTCGATTACGGTGGAATAGCCTATTGTTTTGCGTTATAAATTATTGCTCATTTTTTGCTAATTTTTGCTGTATACATACATTTTTTTGCTGTTTACCAAAAGAAGTTATAAACGAAAACACTAATACCTGCTAACTTTAAGTAGCAGACCACTTATGTAAAATGTAAAGTTTTTTGCGCTATAATTTTTTGCTCATTTTTCTAATTTTTGCTGTATAAATCAAATTTTTTGCTGTTTACTAAATAAAGTTACAAACAAAAACAACACTACCTGCTAATTTTACGTAGCAAATCCCTTATGTAAAATTCAAAGTTTTTTTGGGCTATAATTTTTTGAAAATTTTCTCTAATTTTTGCAGTACAAATCAAATTTTTTGCTGTTATAAACAAAAAAATAATACCTGCTAACTCCACGTAGCAGACCACTTATGTAAAATGAAAAGTTTTTTGTGCTATATATTTTTGCAATTTTTTTACTAATTTTTCCTATATAAATCAAATTTCTTGCTGTTTACTAAAAAAAGTTATAAACGAAAACAATAATACATGCTAAATTCACGTAGCAGACCTCTTATGTAAAATGTAAAGTTTTTTGCTTTAAATTTTTTTAGCAGGTAGGAACTATTGTTTTTGTTTATAACTTTTTTTTTTGGTAAACAGCAAGAAATTTGATTTATACAGCAAAAATTAGCAAAAAATTATATCTCAAAAAAACTTTACATTTTACATAAGGGGTCTGCTACGTGAAGTTAGCAGGTATAATTTGTTTTTGTTTAAATTTTTTTTTTTTTGTATACAGCAAAAATTAGCAAACATTTATAGCACCAAAAACTTTACATTAGGGGTCTAATTCATAGCCACATGTGCTATCCGCTATCCAGTATATAAGTTCCATTACTATCCAACAGATGGGGGGTACCCATCCCGCTATCCGACTTGAATCCATCTGTTGGCTAGCAGTGGAACTTATTAATATAGTCAGATGTGGCTATCCGTAGCAAGAGCTTCAGTTGTACCGCTACGAGCAAAGTGTCACGCTATAATTTGAATGTTTGTTTTGTAAGTGATTGATAACTCTGGATGTCAAGTTGACTTGTGTTCGTGTGTCATATCATAATAATATTTGATTAATATCTATATATTGTAAGTACCTATTTAAATTATAATAATTATTTATTCTAACAACCTTTGCTTAAAAATAATTTTAGATTATGGCATTTCATTTCATCCGTTGGCTAGTAGTGGAACTTATATAGCGGATAGCACATGTGGTTATCCGACTTGAATCCATCTGTTGGCTAGTAGTGGAACTTATATAGCAGATAGCGGATAGCACATGTGGCTATGAATTTAGAATAGACCTCCTGCTGCGTAAAGTTAGCAGATAGGTACAATTGTTTTTGATTATAATTTTTTTTTTTTTTTTGGTAAATAGTAATTTTTTTATTTATACAGCAAAAATTTGCAAAAAATGAGAAAAAAACTTTACGTTGTACATAAGGAGTCTGCTATGTGAAGATAGCAGATATTATAGTTTTTGTGTATAACTTTTATTGGTAAACAGCAAAAAATTTGATGTATACCGCAAAAATTCGTAACAATTAGCAAAAAATTATAACGCAAAAAACTGCATTCTGCATAAGGGTTTGCTACGTGAAGTTAGCAGGTATTTTATTGTTTTTGTTTATAACTTTGTTTAGTAAAGAGCAAAAAAATTGATTTATACAGCAAAAATTAGCAAAAAAATTAAAAAAAATTATAGCGCAAAAAACATTACTTTTTACATAAGGGGTCTGTTACTTGAAGTTAGAAGGTATTATTGTTTTTATTTATAACTTTTTTTAGAAAAAATTTGATGTATACAGTACAAAATTATAACGCAAAAAACTATTGCATTTTACATAAGTGGCCTGCTACATAAAGTTAGCAGATAGGTACTATTGTTTTTGTTTATAACTTTTTTTTGGTAAACAGAAAAAAGTTTGATTTATACAGCAAATATTAGCAAAAAATAAGCATAAACTTATTGCACAAAATACTTTACATTTTATATTAGGGGTTTTATACATAAAGTTAGCAGGTATTATTGTTTCCGTTTATAACTTTATTTGGTTAACAGCAAAAAAATTGATTTATAAAGCAAAAATTACAAAAAAATGAGCAAAAAATTATAGCGAAAGCGAAAAAATACTTCTCATTCTACATAAGGGGTCTGCTACGTGAAGTTAGCAGGTATTATTTTTTATTGTTTATAACCTATTTTTGGTAAACAACAAAAAAATTGATTAATACAACAAAAATTAGCAAAAATAAGCAAAAAATTATAGCGCAAAAAACGTTCACATTTTATACAAGGGGTCTGCTGCGTGTAGTTAGCAGGTATTATTGTTTTTGTTTATAACTATTTTTGGTGAAAAGCAAACAAAATTCATGTATACTGTAAAAATTAGCAAACAATAAGCAAAAAAATATAACACAAAAAACTTTACATTTTACACAAGGGGTCTGTTACGTAAAGTTAGCAGGTATTATTGATTTTGTTTATAACTTTTTTTTTGCATACAGCAGAATATTTGATATATTCAGCAAAAATTAAAAAAAATGAGTTAAAAGTTCTAGAGGAAAAATATTTTACATTTTACATAAGAGTTCTGCTACGTGAAGTTAGCAAGTACAATTGTTTTTGTTTATAACTTTTTTTGGTAAACAGCAAAAATTTTGATTTATAGAGCAAAAATTACCAAAAAATTATAGCGCAAAACCTTTTACATTTTACATTAGGGGTCTGTTGCGTGAAGTTAACAGATAGGTGCAATTGTTTTTGATTATAATTTTTTTGGTAAACAGCAAAAAATTTGATTTATACATAAAAATTAGCAAAAAATAATAGCCCAAAAAACTTTACGTTTTACATAAGAGGTCTGCTACATGAAGATAGCAGGTATTATAGTTTTCGTTTATAACATTTATAGGTGAACAGCAAAAAATTTGATGTAAAAAAATGAGCAAAAATTTATAGCGCAAAAAAATACATTTTACATAAGGATCTGCTACGTGAAGTTACCAGGTATTTTATTGTTTTTGTTTATAACCTTTTTTAGTAAAGAGCAAAAAATTTGATTTATACAGCAAGAATTATGCAAAAAAATAAGAAAAAATTATAGCACAAAAAACTTTACATTTTACATAAGGAGTCTGCTACATAAAGTTAGCAGGTATTTTTGTTTTTGTTTATAACTTTTTTTGGTAAACAGCAAAAAAATTGATTTATACAGCAAAATTAGCAATAAATAAGCATAAACTTATTGCACAAAAAACTTTACATCTTAATATATATAAAACAAGTCGGGTTAGTTACACCATTTATAACTCAAGAACGGCTGGACCGATTTTGATTATCTCTGATTTGTTGGATTCGTCTCCGCCCCGAATAGCAGAATGACTATTAAAATATCGATTTACGTAAAAAAAATAAGTACACTGCTTTTAAGAATTTTATGCTCTTTCTATTTATAGTGGAATGCAGCCAATTTAGCGACATCTATCCACATAGTGGAAAAGTAAAAGTACAACGTGTTCTCACCCCTGCCGCTGTCTGTCAGTATATAACCAATAAAGGTTAGCTGTCGATTTGTTAGTTTTGTACGAGTGTTATTAATCCATACTAGGTAATATAATAAATGCGAAAGTAACTCTGTCTGTCTGTCTGTCTGTTACGTTTGTACGACTAAACGGCTTAATCAATTTGGATGAATTTTGGTATAGAGATATATTGGACCTTGGAGAAGGACATAGGCTACCTTTTGTCGCGAAAATAAAACTTGAAGGGGTGAAATAGGGGATGAAAGTTTGTATGGAGAACCCATCATATCTTCCGCTGAACCAATTTTGATTAACTTTGGTATAGAGATAGATTGAACTTGGAGAAGGACATAGATACCTTTTGTCACGAAAATAAAACTTGAAAGGGGTGAAATAGGGGATGAAAGTTTGTATGGAGAATCCGTCATTTCTCAAGTTAGGGATATAAAAATTCTTTTTTATGCTTTTGGTAAGAAATAAAGAGTGTTTTAGCGTTTCTCAAACATCATCCCTCAAGGCGGTACAATAGGGGGTGATTTCAATTATTTTTTATCTCTGTATCTATAGTTAAGTTTTAACGTTAGTAGATTTTCGATATTTGTCGGAGAGATACTTTACATCATATGTACCTACATAAGTAAAAGTACCCGAGACATGTTTAGAAACGGGCGCTGTTAGGTGCGGTGCGGGGATTGGGTGGCAGTGGGCGGAGCCTGTTACCTGTACGATGCGAGGCAGGTTGCCGGCTCCCTACACAGCGCATGTCTCCGAAGTAAATGTGAAAAATTACTGGTACACGTGTAGCAATCGTTATTCTAGCTTTACCCGTGCGAAGCCGGGGCGGGTCAGCTAGTTTTACATAAAAAAGGGCAATTTGAATAATATCTGGTCTAAAATTTAGAGATCACTGCCGAGAAGCTTTCATCAAACTAAATATTTTATCGCTTCCATCCTTATTTATTTTTCAAACTCTAATTGAAATTTATAAAATGAAAGCCGAATTACCTAAAAATGAAGATTTCCACTCTTACCATACCAGAACTGCTAAACTTTTACGGAAGCCTCGGTTCAGACTCCAAAAATCTGTTAATAATTCTTTAAACTTAGATTTTTATAACTTATTACCTGACTGTATAAAAGAACTTAAATTCCCGAAATTTGAAAGTGTAATTAAAACGTTTTTGCTTAATAATTGCTTTTACTCAATAGAAGAGTAGGTACTTAAACTTTAATTATAACGAACTATTGGTATGAAACATATTTGTGACTTCCCTTATTTCATTGTTATTGTATTTCTTACACTTTTGACGTGCTGTAAACATTATGTACCTAACGTAATAAGGGGAAATAAATAAATATAAATATAAAATTAGCAAATAGGTACCATTCTTTTTGTTTATAACTTTTTTTGGTAAACAGCAAAAAAATTAATACATAGAGCATAAATTAGCAAAAAATTATAGCGCAAAAAAACTTTCTATTTTACTTTTGGGGTCTGCTGCGTGAAGTTAGCAGGTAGGTACTATTGTTTTTGATTATAACTTTTTTTTGGTAAACGGCAAAAATTGGTTTATACAGTAAAAATTAACAAAAAATGGGCAAAAAATTATAGCGCAAAAAACTTTATATTTTTTATAAGGGGCTTGCTACATAGAGTTAGCAGATATCGGTTTTGTTTATAACTTTTATACAGCAAAATTTAGAAAAAATGAGCATAAAATGCTAGCGGAAAAAAATTTAACATTTTACATAAGGGGTCTACTACGTTAAGTTAGCAGATATGTACTATTCGCTAGTGAAATAGAGCACCATGACGTCTAGCGACAAAAATGTGAACTAGTATAGGGTAGTAAGCCCAGCCGAAGTACGGCGAACTGTTATCCAAACGCAACGTTTCTGTCACTTATTCGGCAAAAAACATGAGTGTAATAAAATTTCCAATTTTGTCAACAAAATTTAAAACTTCATCACGTTTTTGTTGCTTTTATGGGTGTACTTCATTCTGTGTCGTAGCTAGCATTCGGTGGGCCCTGTATCAAGGTTTGCTAAGGAGCCCCCCCTCTCCCAGTAATTTCTTAGTTTTTCATGCCTACCTATAAGGTATGATGTGTGTGTGTGTGTGTGTGTGTGTATATATGTGTGTGTATGTGTGTATGTATGTATGTATGTATGTATGTATGTGTATGTGTGTGTGTATGTATGTGTGTGTGTGGATGTATGTGTGCGTGTGTGTGTGTGTGTGTGTGTGTGTGGGGAGGGGGGGGGGGGTGTGAATGTGTGTATCCTCTAAATATAATTGTTCGGAAATTTTTGTTAGTACAAATATTAAAGAACATAAAATTCTCCATCTAATACATTTAAATTTTTTATTATATCTTGTATAGATTTAAAGATAAAAGCACTGTAATATATAGAATAATTTAATGTAGTACATCGCATAGGCTAAGGCACTAAGGAAACAATGAATTGGAAGAATCTCTGATATTTAGGAACTTCCTCATACAATGTAAAATAGATATAATTAGATTTGTATGTGTGCAGAAGACATGTTAAATTCAATAAAAACAATATGTGGGTAAAGTTTTATAATTTTTTTGTTATAAAACAACGGTTCGATAGCGAAGCGCAATACCATCTATTATACTAAACAGCTTGAGGATCTATCTATAGTTTCTTTAATCACGAGCATCGGGAAAGATATGAACACCTCTACAGCTTATATGACTTGAGAGATCTTGATGAAACTTTTACCAATTTGTAGGAAATAGTGGTGCGGTGTGCCCTAAAAATGGGTGATTTTTTCGTAGGATGGGTAGTTTTCGGGTAAAAAAATATTAAAAGTGGATATTTGGTACTTTGAAACAATTTGAAGCCAAAAATCTAAAAATTTAAGACGAAGAACGATGTCATCTGTCACATTTGACAATTCATTGGTGAAATGTGTCAAATTTGGCAAGTTGAAGACGAACTTCAAATGGTATTATCTTCAAAAGCAGGAGATAGATTTCGAAAAATTTAATGCAGATAGGTTAAAGTTAAGATTAAACAAATATATCATTTATGAGTAATAGCTTTAAACCAATGTTTTAGTAATTGTAATTTTTTGATATTTCAAAATGTGTAGTTTGGTTAATTAACTATTAGATGTCATCATGTGTCATAAATGTGTTACGTCTGTAACAGGACTTTAATTAGTAGTTTAGCCACTGTTACTTAGTTTTGAAATAAATCACAAAATTATCGTCGGCTCCGAATGTGTGTAAAATTTCTATACTTACGGTTGCCAACACTTAGCTGCATATATATTGAAAAACAACTAGGCAAGAGGGAAAATGGAGATATATAAAAAGAATATAGTCAGCTAAATAATTTTAAAATGTATTATATTCAATAATAATAATAATCAAGAAAATATTATAAAAAGAGAAGTGTCGTCGACAAGGTAACACAACGAATTTCTATAGTAGAATAATTATCAAATTATAAACACAATAAAAAGATGTACGTCAGTTTATAGTTATCTTTGACACAACGTATGCGCATTCAAACAAAAGTTACAAAACTCCCATTTTGTAGAGTAATAATAAAATGGTTATAATACACTTAATTCGTACAAATAAAATTTATAAGCTTACTTACTATTAAACATTTCTGGTGAGGGCAGATGGCTGCTTGGCCGAAAATCTCACAATAACCACGAATATCAAAAGCACTACTGTGTCTACGACTTATCTCCCAGAGACGCCGAATGTCGAATCTGCCTGCGATATCCACATCTGGAACTCATAATCTCCGCAGAGTCCAACGCATAAAAACAATATTATCTTAGGGATTGTGAGACTTTGGCCAGCGATAACATACACCTTAGCGTGAGAATTCCAAATCACGAAAATTACATGGTTTGGGATTTCATACTGTTACAACCCTTCCCTCCTTAAATTAGTTATATGTCCTGAAGGGATATATAACTACGTATATCCTGAAGGGATATACATATAACTAATGATTCTAAGATATACTAATATTACTGGACTGCATGTGCTCCTCTTTTTTGACTGTAGTCGTACCCCATGAATCGTATCCTTGGAAGTTGCAGGCGCTGGTGGGATCTGATTTGCCTTTAGAACGAATAGTAGATTTCCTTCGGTCCTATGTGCTTTAACAGGTCGGCGATGGAGTTTCAGTGTTTCATGGTTCGCTTCTGCCATTACTCCATACGATCGCTGCCAACTTCCGCCTTGACACTTCCGGACTGTATTATGCGGGGTACGCCTTCGTCTTGGAGACGGTAGCGTTAACCTGAGCCATTTTCTAAGTTATCCATACATTTTTTCAGGTGGAAACTGTAACAGTAAAAATCCCAACCAGTATCTTGTGTTGTTTCAATAACACAATTATTTCGACTTTAAAAAGTTTACAAATTAAGTTTCAGTAATTTATTAGTAATTGAACTCTGTTCAGATGTATATATTTAAATTTATATCTGACACTTTGAAATATTAATTAAGAGTAAGCACGGATTTAACAATTTATATACAAATTATCCTATTTACTAACACCCAGAGTTTTAGTTTGAATTGGCTTTTTTTTAATCAATTCTGACTAAAACGATGGTTGCCTACCAAAGGACAGGAGGGGCAACTTCCTGGGTCGTATTTATTTCCATATACGACCTGGTATCCAAAGAAACAAAATGAAAGACAAATAAAAAAAAATCCTCTCTTTTTTTTCAAAAGATTGGTTGCCCCGAAAGTGAATTTAATAATTTAATTTTACGGTAGTGACATTATCTTTTGTCTGGGATGTAGATTCTTTAGCCTTGGTATCGGGTACATATACTACTCTTAACTCGTCTCTTTTTGGCTGCGTATATTTCGTGCGACAAAATTTACAAATTTTAAAGTTAATTATTTTCTTTTTATATAAAATAAATGAAATGCCAGCAATGATTAGAACAGGAATAATTCCAGCCATTTTAAAGTGAAAATCACTATTTTCATAAAAGGATTTCGACTCGTTTCGCAATTCTTTTATGTGGTTTTGCCATACCTTTATCTAATGTTTCTGTGTTAAGTTTTGATAAATTTGGCGAATTTCATCCGTATTTCCCGTACTTTTAGAATAATTTGAAGGTGCCGATACATTGTATGCCAGAGGGGGGATAAACAAGTCAGTTAGATATTCCGATTCAATTTTTGAAGTGGTGGTAGTATGAGCTAGCAGGAAGTAATTGGGAGTATGGGCAGTGCACGAAGCGGGTAAATGAAATATACCTGTGCCAGAAATTATTTGTGTGGATATGTTAAGGGGTTTCGTGTCGTCTGTACTCGGACAGTTTATTGTCAGTACATCCCTGTCTACGCTATAAATCCAAAAATTTGCATTTTTGGCACGGTATAATACGGATTTCTTCTCCGAGGTTACTTTATGTTTACAGAGATGTTGAGCTTTTTCAGTATTTCCGGTGTACAAAGCAGACACGCAAGATACGTCAGAAATTCTGCGAATAGGTCTAGTAGGAGGACAAATTTGAAAAATACCTTTTCTACAATTTTCTAGATCTGAAGTTTCGAATTCAATATAAAATTGTCCTCTGAAACAGCTAAAATTTCTGCGTTTGGCTGTATAAAAAGCCTCGTTTGAGTATCATTTTCATTCGTGAAATAAGGAAGTGGTAAGGCTCGGTAAACATGGAAGTAACGTCCCGGTGCTTTAAGAGGGATTTCTACGAATAATCGTAATGTATTGTCAAAATATGCGGCCTGGACTGTAGCAAGATCATAGTATACGTAAGTATTTCTCTCCGCGTTTGATGTTAGCAGGGTTAGACTAGTTGGCAGGTTTGACTGAATTTGTCTTAAGGCTCTTTTTAACAATTCTGGGCTTATAAACACTGGACTAAGTCTATTTAGCCCAGTAATTTCTAAAGCTTTTCCAAAATCATTGACAGTTTCTTTCAGATCATTTAAAATGTATTCTGCTATCCTTAATGCCGAATTTAAATTTAGTGCTTTAGCAATTTTTAAATCAATATTGTTCTTTAACCTTTGCTGCTCCTGGAATATCAATTCAGTTTTATTGTTTAAAAGTGCGAATATAGTTTTAAATTTCTCAAAATTTGCATTAATTTTTTTTTCATTATCACGGACATATTTAATGATAGTTGCCTGCTCATCTAATAAGTTCAACATGCCGTTATTCGTTGATTTAATCGCGTTTATTTTCTTATTTAATTTTGCAACAGCTTTTGACATCGCTGTGCCAAATAAAAATTTTAAAACATGACCTCCTAAATCAATAAGACCTCTTTTTGTCCTTTCATAATGTGCAATTGTATTTAAAATGTTTGTTAATTTTGTTTTAACCTTGTTAACATCACTTCGGATTGTGGTTATCTCTCTACTTACTACCTATATATTCGAAATGTCGACTCTCTTCTCGGTAGCTATATCTTCTCCCAGTGACACGTCAATCTGCATGATATTCTGCAATACCTCATCCAAGGAATCCAAAATGGTTTTATACGTGTACATATGGATATCGATACTGAGTATCCAGTTATCTCCGGTGAGTAGGATTTCTTCTTCTCGAAGAAAGACCATTCCTTTGTCGAGAAGGGGTTCATTGTTCGCCAGTACACTCAAGGACATTAATATCATGACGATAACTAAAATCACATTATAAAAATTTAATGTTTATGTTAATAATAATAACTTACTATGCTATACATGCAAAAATGAAAATAAAATTCAAATTAAAATAACAGCTAAGATTAATAAATTAAAATATATACTTTATATATTATTATATTCTCCGCTCATAAATCCAGGGTAGGTCCGGAGGTCGACCGGAGCTTCTGGTTAAATACCGTTGAGGTGCGGTACCAGGCTTAGTACTATCGTTACATGTGTGTGAATTTCCATTTTCCACTCGATATTCATCCTGGGATGAATTTCCGGTGTGAGGCGAACTACTGGAGGTGCTGTTGTTATTTTCATTTGCCGTATTCTCGTCAGCATCGTTACCTTCGTACCGCGACGGCAGTACACAGTAATCTAACAAATTTTCGTCCACTTCGAGAGGGTATGATTTGTTAGTTTCTTCGTCCGTCTCCTCGTCGATTACTGATAAACAAATTTTTAATCGATTACTATGCACTACTTTTTCTTTGCCAGTTGAATCGTCGCGAATTACGAAATTAACAGGGCTTGTTTGCTTTATAATCCTATACGGACCAACCCATGGTTTTATTATTTTTTTTGACAAACCTGGGGGCACTGCGGGTTTGTGTACAAATACGAGATCACCCACGCTGAGGTTTACTGGTGCCGTTCTTTTGTTATACGAACGTTCGTTCTTCTCCTGAGCTCTATTTAAACGTTCTTTAACAACTTGGTAAACCTCTTGCAGCTTTTCTTTCACTGATTGTGTAAGTGGATGTCCTTCTATTGTTGGTGATAATATGTCGTCAAATGGTAGTTCGAAATCACGTCCATGAAGCATGAAAAATTGTGTTTCACCGGTCGCCGAATTCACTGAATTCCGTATGGCCATTAGTATATATGGAATCCAGGTGTCCCAGTCTCGCTGATCTTTAGCGACATAATGTGACATACAGTCAGCTAAAGTCCGGTGGAAGCGCACAATCCTGCCGTTACACATTGGATGGTAGGCCGTGGTTTGTAATTTTTTAATATTTAATAATTTGCATATGCTTTTAAATAAATCTGACAAAAAATTTGTTCCTTGATCAGTGAGCAACTGCTTCGGCACTCCATGTCGTGAAATAATTTCGGTTACGAAGGCGTTTGCTATTGTTTCTGCTCGCTGGTCAGGGAGAGCGATTGCTTCCGGATATCGTGTAAAAGCATCCTGAACTGTTAAAATATATTTATTTCCTCTCCGACTAGTTTGAAATGGGCCCACAATATCCATTGCTATACGATGAAATGGATGTAAATTTTCCTCAAATTTTTGTAGTGGTGCAGGTTTTAAATGAGGCGAGGTTTTTCGTTGATTACATGACAGACACTTTTGACAGTATTCTTTTGTATCTTTCGCCATATTCTTCCAGTAAAATTTTCTTTTTATTTTTGCTAAAGTTTGATCGTAGCCTAAATGTCCAGCGTATGGTAAATCATGATACGTTTTCATTATTTTTAACTTCATGATAGCTGGTAATACTAATCGATCTTCTCGCTCGCCATTTTGAAATGGATGTAAATTTTCCTCAAATTTTTGTAGTGGTGCAGGTTTTAAATGAGGCGACGTTTTTCGTTGATTACATGACAGACACTTTTGACAGTATTCTTTTGTATCTTTCGCCATATTCTTCCAGTAAAATTTTCTTTTTATTTTTGCTAAAGTTTGATCGTAGCCTAAATGTCCAGCGTATGGTAAATCATGATACGTTTTCATTATTTTTAACTTCATGATAGCTGGTAATACTAATCGATCTTCTCGCTCACCATTTTCTCTTTTTTTATACAAGATGTTATCATTATCAAGGAAAAAGGGTGAATTTTCGTTATTTATTAACTCTAGCAAATTCAGGATAGCGGGGTCGTTCTGTTGTTCTTCACGAATCCTGCTTCTGTCCCAAATTGGTTCGTAATTTTCAATGGGGGCAATATTCAACCGAGACAAGGCATCTACATTGGCGTGTTTTATACCTGGCCGATGTATTATTTTATACTCATACTCTTGTAGGGTTAAGGCCCACCGAGATAATCTACAACTAGAATCTTTTAACTTGAAAAGCCAGCTTAGAGGTCGGTGGTCTGTTATTATGGTGAATTGTTTACCATATAAATAACACCTGAAAGTCTTGACACCCCATATAATGGCAAGGCACTCTTTTTCAGTAGTAGAATAATTCAGCTCAGCTGAATTTAGAGTCCTGCTAATATAACTGATAGGATGTTCATTACCGTTTATTTCCTGACTGAGTATAGCGCCTAGTGCAAAATTAGATGCATCAGTGGCTAAAATAAATGGTTTATTAAAATCGGGAAATTTCAGAATCGGGTCCTTTAAAAGTGCTGATCTTAAATTATTAAATGCAGCCTACGTAGATTCCTGCCAATGAAATGGTTGCTCTTTTTGTGTCAAAATGGTTAATGGTTTTGCAATTTCTGAAAAATTTTGAATACATCTTCTATAAAAACCTACTAATCCTAAAAATGCACGTACGTCACGTATAGTTTTTGGGGTAGGATAATTTTCAATAATTTTTGTTTTAGCAGGATTCGGCTTTACTCCTTTTGCAGAAATTATGTGACATAAGTAAGAGGTTTCAGTTTTCATGAAGCTGCACTTTTCTGGTTTTAATTTTAAATAATTTTTTCGTAATCGGTCGAATACTTCCGTCAGTCTTTGTATGTGTTCTGTGACGTCATTTTTACTGAAAATGATAATATCGTCTAGATATACATAACATTTTTCGCCGGTCAAGCCGCTTAAGACACAGTACATAAGTCTTTGGAAAGTACTTGGAGCGTTACAAAGTCCGAATGCCATACGATTCCATTGATAATGTCCCCATGGAGTACTAACAGCGGTTTTCTCTTTATCTTCTTCTGCTACTGCGACCTGGTGATACCCACTAGCCAGATCTAAGGTAGTGAACAGAGCGACACCGTGAAGATGCTGCACGGTGTCTTGCAGGTTCGGTAGCGGAAGAAAATCCTTTCGGATGACATTATTTAGTGCGCGGAAATCTAAACATAGTCTTACCTTATTAGTGCCGTCAGGCATTTTTCTATTCACTAAAATTACTGGAGCAGACCATGGAGAATCTAATTCTTCAATAATTTTATCTGTCAGTAGTTTATCTATTTGGTTTTGCAACTCTTGTTTTTGAGCGTAAGGAACGCGATACGGTGGCTTAGCTATAGGATGCACATTTTCAGTAATTATGTGATGTTTAATTTTTGCAGTACATCCTAAAGGGTTATCAGAAGTTATAAAAATATCGGCGTACTCATGTAATAGATTTGTAAGTTTTATCTGAGAGGTTGAAGTTAAATGATTTAAATCTCCATTACAAGAAGGATTTTCTTGGTTAATTGAGCATATATTTTCTACTAATTTATTCTGATTATTAATTAATACAGGTACTTCGTGTCCCACAATTTTGTTTTTCGGAAGTATCATTTGTTTTTCACTGATATTCATTAATTGGATACGTATAAGTTTATTATTGTCTGTTGTTACACTTCTAGCTAATAATAATCCGTTAGTTTGTAAATTTTCAGGTTCGATCAAGATACTACCTGTTATTTCTTGCGGATTATCGCGAATTGCGTTACAAACTAATTCCGTTCGGGGTGGTATAATTAATTCTTCGTGTATACGAACATAGTTTATCTCATTTTCTTTGTTTTCGTTCGTATTGGACATAATTGGTATTGTATTCATATTATAACATTCACTGATATTTTTATTTATATTAGATTCATTACACAACTCTACATTTATTTTTAATTCATCACAAATATTCTCAATATTATTAAAATCTTGGTTACGAGAATTTTCCTTATCTAAGTTTGCTGTGAGCCCTGGCTCAGCTCTCTTATCAATTTCTATAAGCCCTTGCTTATTTTCTTCACTTAAATTATCTATGTTATTGTCTACACTTATATCTATATTTATTAATTCCTCATTTATACCCAAAATTCTTATGCATTGATCACCAAATGAAATGTCATTGTCTACATAATTAATTATAGCCTTATTTTGTTTTAAAAAATCGATAACAATTATTCCATCATTTGACAAAGGCAAACTATCTTCGCACACTACAAATTCGTGTTCCCGGACTCTATGGCCAATGTTAAATTTAACGCTTGCAGTACCTACTACTGGCAAGGGTTGACCCGTAACTCCGGTAATTATCTTATTACAATTTATATTTATTTTTTCATTACTTCCCTGTATCACTCTACGTTTAATGATACTAATACTAGCTCCAGTGTCAATTAAAAATCCAAAATTTATATTTAAAGCAATTTTGCTACATTTATTTAAGGATACTTCCGGTATTACTGTAACTATTTCTCTAACAATCGTATTGTGATAAGTCATTCGATTCGGGGCGATCGTTGACTGAATTTAGTTTAAATGTTTAGACGTACCCGTAGCTGTTTGAACGTCAATTTGTGGAGGATTTATTTCATGATTGTGGTCGCCCGAGTTCATTGAAATTTCATTAGGAAGAAAATTATAAGAGTTTCTATTTTCAAAATGTTCGCGTCTATTTTCATTATAAAACTTTTGATTCGAATGGTGATTTTGTCTACTTATATTTCTCGGATCGGATGTACCTGTATTATAATAATTTGGATATGGGGCAAATTGAGCATTTCTTGGATCAGCGTTGTTATAATTAGGCGGGTAATAATTGTAATTAGGCATGTTACTATAGTCAGGCACATTGTTAACTAAATTTGGATTATGAGAAAATTGTGTACTTTGCTGCTCAAAATTATTACATAAATTTGGATTATAATTTCGATTTTGCATATTCGGTGGCCGAAAATTATTAAAATTATGTGCATTATTTAAATTTAAATGACAATGTTTAACTGTGTGACCTGGCTGGTGGCATATAAAACATTTAATATTAAAACTTTTAGATTGTCTGTTAGAAAAATGTGTTTTATTTTGATTATAATGTCTATAATTTAAATCAAATATAATAATAAACCTTTCTTCACAAATTATTTTTTATTATCAATATGTACATTTCGATTGCAATGCAATCATCGTCAGTTGTACTACAATAATATAATAAACATAATATTTATAAATATGTCAAAAATATTTCAAATTTTTATGTCAGTCACAATATTTTTATCTTACTTGATAATTTAATATAAAATATAAATAAGTAATAAAATAGTAAATTAGGGATAATATTAATTTGAGGAATGATGTTTAACAATTGGGTTGACAAATTTTAGTAGTGTATTCTGTAGTGGCGACAAATCAGTGTTTAATAAATTTTGAGAATGTTTTTTTCATTTCAATAGCTTCCAACATGTTGAGATTTTTGTTATAATTAACTTTTAAGCATTTAACATTATCAGAAGTGAAGTTATGACCTGTTTCATGATGGTGTAGGGCTAAGGCTGAATTAAAAATGTTTTTACTCTTGAGATGATAAATATGTTCTTTAAATCTAGTACTAATTTTCCGTTTGGTTTGGCCGATATGTAATTTATCACATTGGTTACATTTTATTGAATAAATTCCAGAACAGTCAGATTTGTTTCTATAATAAATGTTTTTATTTAAAAGATTTTTTAAGGTATATTTGTTATAAAATGCTAAAGTGATTTTGTGTTTCTTAAAAAGGTTATAAAATTTTTGGTGACAATTTTCAGAATATGTTAATTTCCGGTAAATGGTTTGTTGTCTCTTTTTAATTTTATTAGAGATTTTGGAACTGCATATACTGCACATATCTGTCGGATAGTTATCCGTCAGATAAATTTGAAATGAAAGACAGAAAAAAGTTATCCGTCGGATAAAGTCTCAGAAAAACTTTTTTTGGAATATATTGAAAAAAATGTTTTGGACAAATGTTGTAGTAGATAGTTTAAAGATTTTATAAATGTTTTACTTTCGAAAATCGATATATTTACCATTTAGCAGAAATCAATGGTTATCCTAAATCTACAATCACTAAATTATTCAATAAACCTAAACGAACACATTTCATTAAAAACCATACGACTTTTACATTTTTACCTAAACAAACCATTTACCGGAAAAATTCTTTACAGCCAATATTAAAATTACCCGATATTAAACAATATGGCTGGCTAATTGACAAAGATGGTAATGTGTTGTTACCACTTTTAACAATTCTTCCACCGTTTCCAACCCAATTAGCAAATTTATCGTTTTTTTTTTTATAGATTGTGCATATAAAAACTGTAGTTGCCATAAAAATCAAATAAAATGTATTGCTTCATGTAAGTGCATGGACAATGAAAACACTCTTGTAAAAATTCCTCGGTTGCAAAAGCAATATTACACTCCACTATTAACGAAACGGATTCAGAGAGTTCCGATAAAAATTAATGTTATATTTTCCAAATATTCATTGATAGTCTGTATTTTATTTTTTAAATAAAAGTTTAAATATATTGTTTGATTTATTATCCCTTCCTAGTTTAAGTTATAATAGTATTACTTAGCGATAAAAGTAAGGTAAGTAAAATATTAATAAAATATCGATTAATGACAAAAGCAAATTATTTTTTAATATGTATTAGTGTGTCTAATCTTCATGTAAATAAATTACTGTTATTTATGATTACTTTTACTAAAAATTTGTTGCCAAAAAGTGGCAATAAATGTGTGTACATATATCGTATATTATTTAAATCTTAATTAATACAATACATATGTACTACAATTATTAAAATAAACCACAAATGAATGATGGATAGAAAGAGATAGTTCAATAGGGATACAGAGAGGGAGATATAACTAGAGAAGTGGGGATCGCTCAACGCCGAACGCTGATGAAATGCATGAAAACGTGTTATTTTATAATTTATTAAATAATTCGAATATCATAGATCCAAAAATTATAAAAAATGTACCACCGCATCCCTAAAAGATGAAAAAATTTTTTATAAAGAATACAATTTTTTGATTTACGCCTTACTTTTTGAGATAATCTGGTGTAAACATAAAAATTGGTTAATTTTGCTTGATTTTTCCGTCATTCTTTTAGAGTAAATTCGATTTAAAGTTTCTTAAACACGTAAACCACAATGTATTTCGTATATTTCAAAAAATAATTAAAAATAGACCGGCCACGAAAGTTGACATTTGTTTAATATGATTAAATTCAGAATTTCTTTCTCTTTACAGTTATGTGTATAACTCAAATGTTGATTCTAGTGCCCTTTTGCCACGCTTATAGTTTAACAAATTCGAAATTTTAGTTTTTTAGGTCATTAACTTTCATGTGTGAAAATTTCAGCTTGTAACACCGATTCCCCCACAAAACCCATTTTTTGACGCTTTTCGTAGCGCTGAGCACTCTATTACAATATTATATATTTTTCTATGGATAAAATTTAAACCGTCAGATATATATTACGTATTATACACCCAAGCGGGCTAATTTTTACTGGTCTATAACGTGAAACACAAATAACATTTCTTAAATCAAGCGTTTGCGAGTTATCGACTTAAAAACGAGCAGTCAATCCTTATACTAAAAGGGTTGAATCACTATCTATATTTGAATTCATCAGGAGCATCGGGAAAGCTTTGAACACCTCTACAGCTTAAACGAGTGGACAGATTTTGTTGAAACTTTTACCAATTTGTAGGAAATAGTAGTGCGGTGTGCCCTCGTCATGACACATTTTTCTGTAGGATGGATAGTTTTCGAGTAAAAAAATATTATAAGTGGATATTTGGTACTTTGAAACAATTTGACACCAAAAATCTTAGTCTTCATTGAAAATTTTAAGACGAAGAACGTTCTTTTGACATGTCAAACAGAACTTTTAAATTGAAATATTTATAAAAATAGGTCAATCTGTAACAAGTTAAATTCAAAAATATAAACTGTAACAATGAGCAATTATTCCACAATAGCTAAGAGGGCCTAAATCATTATATTTAAAAATTATAATTTTTGATGGTTCATGTCCGTGGCTTGAACACTGTGAGACGTCATATTTGACATGTGTCAAAATATTAACCTTTGAAAGTTTGACATGTCATTCATAACCTTTAAATCGAAATATTTATGAAAAGATGACAAATAGAAAGAAGTTAAATTCTTAAGCATAAACTATGACAATGTGCAATTATTCCGCAATAGCTAAAAGAGCCTAAAACATTTTATTTAAAAATTGTAATTTTTGATGTTTCATGTCCGTGGTTCGATCACTGTGAAACGTTATATTTGACATGTGTCAAAATATTAACCTTTGAATGCAAGTTATTTTGAAATAAAAATAAAATAAATGGATTAAATTACATTTAAATGGACTGTAGGCATGAAGAAATAAATTAGCTACGTTGTAAGTATTCAAAATCAATTTATATGGAATGAAATATTTTTTTAGGTTCAGGAAATCGAGTTAACCTGTTATATTATTAGTTTTGAGTGATGAAGATCAGTGTATTTATATTTTAATAGCCAAAAAATTCGATTTTGAGCATGTATTGAAAATATTTCTAGTCGTTATGAAGTTATTGAAAATATATTACTGCAAAATGTCAAAATGTATTTTTGAAATTTTACATTTACACTTTTCAGGTTTTTTGTCATAAGCCGTAACGTAAAGAATAAAAATTTACAAACATATGTGATAATTTACACAGTCTTATAACTTGACGTGACGTACTGTGCCGCAACGTGTTAAAAACCCAAAGATCGCCAATTTTTATCTTTCTGAGTAAGGTGAGGTTAGTTTGGTAACATTTAAATGGTTCTGCGAGTTTCAAATGGTTTAAATAGAAAATAGTTGTTGTATTTTAAGCTAATTATAAAATATTTTGATTTATTTTATATTTAATTGCTCCATTAAAATGCTAATAAGTATTATTTCTATAGACATCGCATAATGTATCACCTAAAAAAGTTGCTACATTTTAACAAAGGTAAGGGTTTAATATACTTTACATTTGAATCCTGTGGAATTTAAATTTCCATTGATTACAACAATCAATAATATCTTTGTTGTAATCAACTATTTTGCAATTATTGCAAGCAAAAGGACAATGCCAGAAAACTATGCGTTTGAGAGGATATTTCTTTTACTTTCTTCTACTAAATTTTAATAGTAAATCAGGGAAATTCAACTTCGGCAGAAACTAAAAATGAAGTTTTCTCACTAAGATTTCAGAATTATAAATCAAGCAATTAATTCTTCGCAATATTCATTACAAGATTCTTTAGCAATCAATATTCTTGAGCTATAATAAATATTCTTTGTTGCAATGAACACTTTTCCAGTTATTATTTCAATATAAAATGATAGAAAAATATTCGTTTAGTGGCATAATTATTTTACTTATAACTTATAACAAGACATCTAATGCAAACAAATTAAAAAAATATATATTGTTCATTACTATTACTATTACCTTACTGTGTAAGGTGTACATTAACTTTTTCTTTTCGAATAAGAGATTTGTTTAAATTTACTTTTAATTGTCTTGAAATAGCGTCAGTTATGGTCGGCGCTTTTGTGCTGGGCACTACCAGCCCACATGTACGAAGCGGCCCTAAACAAATTATTATCCTATTGTTAGTAACAACATGGGGTAATATTAGAAAAATTAAATACACAGCCTATCTTAAAAGACAATAATAAAAATGTCTATTTTTTGTGAAAAATAAGTTATACATGTTTTCGCCTTAATTCTTGTAGTCCAAATAGAATGGCATGATCGGTTTCGAGAAAAATATAACATGTCCTATGTCCTACAAAAATTTTAACTTCAATCAAAAGTTAATAACATGTACACTGGAACTGCTGCTTGAATTTTGTTATAGTTTGTACAGAATTCTCTACCGTTATAGCTTTGCCTTACTAAGCCTGTGGTAGACCGGGCCCCGGGCCCAGTTGGATATAGCACTACCTATGGCAACGGACATGTTTGCCGTAAGAAGCAACAGGAATAGAAATGTTTATTTTATTTTAAAAAAATGTGTTTCATTATTACAAAATAAAGTAAAATAAAATAGGAAACCATTTAATATGTACCTGTCCTTTACCCCCATAAATCAAGCTTGAATCGTTAACAGTAGATCTGCTGCGAGGGCCATGACGATAGATATCTGTACAAACTATACATTTTGATCAAATGGCAAGAGAAAGAAGGGCTCCAATGGTACTTTTTGATTCAAAAATTATTAAAAGTGGAAACAATTATCCCGCAATGCATCGAAGTCCTCGTTATAAATTTTAAGACGAAAACCGATGTCATCTGTGACACTTGATAAGTCATTGGTGACATGTATCAAATTTGACAAGTTGAAGATGAATTACAAATGGTATCTTTAAAAGCAGGAGATAGATATCGAAAAATTAAATACGATTGATTAAAGGTACGAATAAACAAATATATCATTTATGAGTAATGGCTTTAAACTAATGTTTTAGAAATTGTAATTTTTTGACATTTCAAAATATATAGTTTGGTTAGGTAATTATTAGATATCATGTGTCAAAAATGTGTTACGTCAAACATGACATTAATGGTTCCATACTACCAATAAAAATATAGTAAATTTTAAATATAACTAGACGAGAAAGTGTTGCCAAACTTGCCATAAGTAACATTCCTAACAAGATCAATGTGAAGTCGGTACACAAGTGTTACCAAACATGACATAAGTAATTAAGTGACAAACAAATATTCCTAACTGTATTACTGGGAAGTTAGTCCATTAATAATTTCCATACTACCAATAAAAATATAGTAAATTTTAAATATAACTAGACGAGAAAGTGTTGCCAAACTTGCCATGAGTAACATTCCTAACAAGATCAATATGAAGTCGGTACACAAGTGTTACCAAACATGACATAAGTAATTAAGTGACAAACAAATATTCCTAACTGTATTACTGGGAAGTTAGTGAATTAATAATTTCCATACTACCAACAAAAATATAGTAAATTTTAAATATAACTAGACGAGTAAGTGTTGCCAAATTTGCCATAAGTAACAAAGTAAATAACAAATATTCCTAAATGCATTAATCTGAATTTCGTACTTTAACTACCGTATTGCCAATGAAAATATGGTAAATATGGAATATAACTAGACGAGAAAGTGCTGCCAAACTTGTCATAAGTAACTAAGTAAAAAAATCAATATTCCTAACTGCATTAATGTAAAGTTCGTACAATAATATCAATATTGCCAATATTTATAAAGTAAAATAAGATATGTTGCCAACCAATAATACTTAAAAAATGACAATATCGGATTTTGTTTTTTGCATAAAGCTGACAGAACCATGTCGTGTTTGGTATCAAATGAGAGGTATAATCAAGGGCTACTATGCAAAAATGTCAAAATTTTGACAGCTACATCGGCTTTTTTGCATAAAGTTGTCAGAATCATATCGAGTTTGGTATCAAATGAGATGTATCGTTAAGGGCTGCCATGCAGAAGTGTCAGAAATTTGACAGGTCGATCGGATTTTGTTTTTTGCATAAAGTTGTCAGAACCATGTTGAGTTTGGTATCAAATGAAAGGGATTGTCATGGGCTATCATGCAGAAATATCAAAATTTTGTCAGCTCGGTCGGCTTTTGTTTTTTAAGTAAAGTTGTCAGAACCATGTCGAGTTTGGTATCAAATGAGAGGTATCGTTAAGGGCTGCCATGCAGAAAGGTCAAAATTTTGACAGCTCGGTCGGCTTTTGTTTTTTGCATAAAGTCAGAACCATGTCGAGTTTGGTATCAAATGAGAGGGAACGTCAAGGGATACCATGCAGAAACGTCAAAATTTTGACAGCTCGGTCGGCTTTTGTTTTTTGAGTAAAGTTGTCAGAACCATGTCGAGTTTGGTATCAAATGAAAGGGATCGTCAATGGCTAACATGCAGAAATGTCAATATTTTGACAGCTCGATCGGCTTTTGTAATTTGCATAAAGTTGCCAGAATCATGTCGAGTTTGGTATCAAATGGGAGATAACGTTAAGGGCTGCCATGTAGAAGTGTCAAAAATTTGACAGGTCGATCGGCTTTTGTTTTTTGCATGAAGTTGTCAGAACCATGTCGAGTTTGGTATCAAATGAGAGGGAACGTCAAGGGCTACCATGCAGAAACGTCAAAATTTTGACAGCTCGGTCGGCTTTTGTTTTTTGAGTAAAGTTGTCAGAACCATGTCGTGTTTGGTATCAAATGAAAGGGATCGTCAAGGGCTAACATGCAGAAATGTCAATATTTTGACAGCTCGATCGGCTTTTGTTATTTGCATAAAGTTGTCAGAACCATGTCGAGTTTGGTATCAAATGGGAGATAACGTTAAGGGCTGCCATGCAGAAGTGTCAAAAATTTGACAGGTCGATCGGCTTTTGTTTTTTTGCATGAGGTTGTCAGAACCATGTCGGGTTTGGTATCAATTGAAAGGGAACGTCAAGGGCTACCTTGCAGAAAGGTCAAAATTTTGACAGCTCGGTAAGCTTTTGTTTTTTGCATAAAGTTGTCAGAACCATGCCGAGTTAGGTATCAAATGACAGGTATCGTCAAGGGCTGGCATGTAGAATTGTCAAAAATTTGACAGCTCGATCGGTTTTTGTTTTATGCATAAAAATAAGTCGTTTGTGTATCCGAAAAGTCAGTTAGCGTTAGCACTTTGAGTTTCAAGTGTGCCTAGACGGATTGGAAAGACGTATAGACTATCATAAAACACTATCCCCCTAGGGGGAGCTCGGCGTAGCCGAGATTTCGCTAGTCCTTATACTAAACAGGTTGTTTCACTATTCTTTAATCACGAGCATCGGGAAAGCTATGAACACCTCTACAGCTTAAACGAGTTGATAGATCTTGATGAAACTTTTACCAATTTGTAGGAAATAGTAGTGCGGTGTGCCCTAAAAATGGGTGATTTTTCCGTAGGATGCATAGATTTTAAATAAAAAAATATTTAAGGTGGATATTTGGTACTTTGAAACAATTTGAAACCAAAAATCTTAGTCTTCATTGCAATATTTAAGACGAAGAGAGATGTCATCTGTCACATTTGACAAGTCATTGGTGCGTGTATCAAATTTGATAAGTTAAAGATGAACTATCAAAATTTTGACAGTTCGGTAAGCTTTTGTTTTTTGCATAAAGTTGTCAGAACCATGTCGTTTTTGGTATCAAATGAGAGGTATCGTCAAGGGCTGCCATGCAGAAATGGCAAAAATTTGATAATTCCATCGGCTTTTGTTTAATGCATAAAGTTGTCAGAACCATGCCGAGTTTGGTATCAAATGACAGGTATCGTCTAGGACTGCAATGCAGAATTGTGAAAAATTTAACAGCTCGATCGGTTTTTGTTTTATGCATAAAGATAATTAGTTTGTGTATCCGAAAAGACAGTTAGCGTTAGCACTTTGAGTTTCAAGTGTGCCTAGACGGATTGGAAAGAAGTATAGACTATCATAAAACACTATCCCCCTAGGGAGAGCTCGGCGTAGCCGAGATTTCGCTAGTCTATATACTAAAAGGCTTGAATCACTATCTATATTTTCTTTAATCAAAGAGCATCGCCTAAATTTTAAGTAAGGCTACAGCCTAAACGGTGCAAGGGATTTTCGTGAAAATTGTTTCAAGTTGTAGGAAATTATATGAGCAATTTTTCTGTAGGATGGATAGTTTTCGGGTAAAAAAATATTAAAAGTGGATATTTGGTACTTTGAAGCAATTTGAATCCAAAAATCTTAGTCCTCATTGAAATATTTAAGACGAAGAACGATGTCATCTGTCACATTTGACAAGTCATTGGGGACTTGTATCAAATTTGACAAGTTAAAGATGAACTTCAAATGGTATTATCTTTAAAAGCATTAGATGTCATTATGTGTCATAAATGTGTTACGTGAATCATGAACTTGAAAAATGTCATATGTGACATGTCAATGTTAGTCTTTAAATGGGAATATTTTTGAAAGAAGAAGAAATGAAGTGGATTTAATATCACTTAAATGAATAGCGGTTATACGAAAATACAGTAAATGAATTGTAAGTAGTGCAAAGCAATGCAACATATAAAATGAATTATGTATTTTTGAAATTTTACATTTACACTTTTTTAGAACTTTATACATAATATGTGAAATTATGAAAGGAAAACTTACATACAGGCATTCAAGTTAAATATTTATTGGTTTGAAATGTCGTACGCATGCGCATGAAATAGACTCATCATTTATTTACCACGAATATATTAGTATAAATTTAAAATATTATATCAGGGACGTATAGTCCATTGAAGCAATGCTTCCCTTTAAAATTACAAATATATTATGTTATAATTTACACAGCCTTATTACTTGACGTGACGTACTGTGCCGCAACGTGTTAAAAACCCAAAGATCGCCAATTTTTATCTTTCTGCGTAAGGTGAGGTTAGTTTGGTAACATTTAAATGGTTCTGCGAGTTTCAAATGATTTAAATAGAAAATAGTTGTTGGATTTTAAGATAATTATAAAATATTGTGATGTATTTTATATTTAATTGCTACATTACAATGCTAATTAGTATTATTTCTATAGATATTGCTTAATGTATCACCTAAAGAAGTTGCTACATTTTAACAAAGGTAAAGGTTTCATATACTGTACCTTTGAATCCTGTGGAATTTAAATTTCCATTGATTACAACAATCAATAGTATAGTTGTAATCAACAATTTTGCAATTATTGTAAGCAAAAGAACAATGCCAGAAAAGTATACGTTTGAGAGGATATCTCTTTTACTTTCTTCTACTAAATTTAAAGAGTAAATCAGGGAAATTCAATATCGGCAGAAATGAAAAATAAAGTTTTCTCACTAACATTTCAGAATTATAAATCAAGCAATTAATTCTTCGCAAAATTCATTGCTAGAATTGTGTACCGACTTCACATTGATCTTGTTAGGAATGTTACTTATGGCAAGTTTGGCAACACTTACTCGTCTAGTTATATTTAAAATTTACTATATTTTTATTGGTAGTACGAAAATTATTAACTGACTAACTTCACAGTAATAGTTAGGAATATTTGTTTGTCACTTAATTACTTATGTCATGTTTGGTAACACTTGTGTACCGACTTTACATTGATCTTGTTAGGAATGTTACTTATGGCAAGTTTGGCAACACTTACTCGTCTAGTTATATTTAAAATTTACTATATTTTTATTGGTAGTATGAAAATTATTAACTAACTTCACAGTAATACAGCTAGGAATATTTGTTTGTCATTTAGTTACTTATGTCATGTTTGGTAACACTTGTGTACTGACTTCACATTGATCTTGTTAGGAATGTTACTTATGGCAAGTTTGGCAACACTTACTCGTCTAGTTATATTTAAAATTTACTATATTTTTATTGGTAGTATGAAAATTATTAATGCACTAACTTCACAGTAATACAGCTAGGAATATTTGTTTGTCACTTAATTACTTATGTTATGTCATGTTTACCTAACCAAACTACACATTTTGAAATGTCAAAAAATTACAATTTCTAAAACATTGGTTTAAAGCCATTACTCATAAATGATATATTTGTTTCTTCATACCTTTAACGAATCTGTATTTAATTTTTCGGAATGTATCTCCTGCTTTTAAAGATAATACCATTTGAAGTTCATCTTCAACTTGTCAAATGTGACACATGTCACCAATGACTTATCAAGTGTGACAGATGACATCGGTTTTCGTCTAAAAATTTTTAACGAGGACTTCGATGCATTGCGGGATGATTGTTTCCACTTTTAATCATTTTTGAGTCAAAAACTACGATTGGAGCACTTCTTTCTGTTGCCATTTGATCAAAATATATAGTTTGAACAGATATCTATCGTTATGGCCCTCTCAGCAGATCTACTGTTAGCGATTCAAGCTTGATTTATGGGGGGTAAAGGACAGATACATATTAAATGGTTTCCTATTTCAGTTTACTTTATTTTGTAATAATGAAACACATTTTAAAAAAATAAAATAAACATTTCTATTCCTGTTGCTTCTTGCGGCAAACATATCCATTGCCATATGTAGAGCTATCCAACTGGGCCCGGTCTACCACAGACTTAGTAAGGCAAAGCTATAACGGTAGAGAATTCTGTACAAACTATAACAAAATTCAAGCAGCAGTTCCAGTGTACATGTTAACTTTTGATTGAAGTTAAAATTTTGTAGGACGTAAGACATGTTATATTTTTCTCGAAACCGATCATGCCATTCTATTTGGACTACAAGAATTAAGGCGGAAACATGTATAACTTATTTTTGACAAAAAAATGGACATTTTTATTATTGTCTTTTAAGATAGGCTGTGTTTTAATTTTTGCTAATATTTTCCCAATGTTATTACTAACAATAGGATAATAATTTGTTCAGGGCCGCTTCGTACGGTTGGGCTGGTTATGCCCAGCACAAAAGCGCCGATCATAATGAACGCTATTTCAAGACAAAAGTAAATTTAAACAAAACTCTTATTCGAAAAGAAAAAGTTAATATACACCTTACACAGAAAGGTAATAGTAATGAACAATATTTTTTTAAAAATTTGTTTGCATTAGATGCCACGTTATAAGTAAAATAATTATGCCACCAAACGGATATTTTTCTAGCATTTTATATTGAAATAATACCTGGAAAAGTGTTGATTGCAACAAAAAATATTTTGATTATAGCTCAAGAATATTGATTACTAAAGAATCTAGCAATGAATTTTGCGAAGAATTAATTGCTTGATTTATAAATCTGAAATGTTAGTGAGAAAACTTTATTTTTCGTTTCTGCCGATATTGAATTTCCCTGATTTACTCTTTAAATTTAGTAGAAGAAAGTAAAAGAGATATCCTCTCAAACGTATACTTTTCTGGCATTGTTCTTTTGCTTACAATAATTGCAAAATTGTTTATTACAACTATACTATTGATTGTTGTAATCAATGGAAATTTAAATTCCACAGGATTCAAATGTACAGTATATGAAACCTTTACCTTTGTTAAAATGTAGCAACTTCTTTAGGTGATACATTAAGCAATATCTATAGAAATAATACTAATTAGCATTGTAATGTAGCAATTAAATATAAAATACATCACAATATTTTATAATTATCTTAAAATCCAACAACTATTTTCTATTTAAATCATTTGAAACTCGCAGAACCATTTAAATGTTACCAAACTAACCTCACCTTACGCAGAAAGATAAAAATTGGCGATCTTTGGGTTTTTAACACGTTGCGGTAGTACGTCACGTCAAGTAATAAGGCTGTGTAAATTATCACATAATATATTTGTAATTTTAAAGGGAAGCATTGCTTCAATGGACTATACGTCCCTGATATAATATTTTAAATTTATACTAACATATTCGTGGTAAATAAATGATGAGTCTATTTCATGCGCATGCGTACGTCATTTCAAACCAATAAATATTTTACTTGAATGACTGTATGTCAGTTTTCCTTTCATAATTTCACATATTATGTATAAAGTTCTAAAAAAGTGTAAATGTAAAATTTCAAAAATACATAATTCATTTTATATGTTGCATTGCTTTGCACTACTTACAATTCATTTACTGTGTTTGCTTATAAGCGCTATTCATTTAAGTGATATTAAATCCACTACAGAAAAATTGCTCATAACTAGGGCCCTGAAGGGAACAATTTCCTACAACATGAAACAATTTTCACGAAAATCTCTTGCACCGTTTAGGCTGTAGCCTTACTTAAAATTTAGGCGATGCTCTTTGATTAAAGAAAATATAGATAGTGATTCAACCTTTTAGTATATAGACTAGCGAAATCTCGGCTACGCCGAGCTCTCCCTAGGGGGATAGTGTTTTATGATAGTCTATACTTCTTTCCAATTCGTCTAGGCACACTTGAAACTCAAAGTGCTAACGCTAACTGTCTTTTCGGATACACAAACTAATTATCTTTATGCATAAAACAAAAACCGATAGAGCTGTTAAATTTTTTACAATTCTGCATTGCAGTCCTAGACGATACCTGTCATTTGATACCAAACTCGGCATGGTTCTGACAACTTTATGCATAAAACAAATGCCGATAAAATTATCAAATTTTTGACATTTCTGCATGGCAGCCCTTGACGATACCTTTCATTTGATACCAAACACGACATGGTTCTGACAACTTTATGCAATAAACAAAATCTTAACGAGCTGTCAAAATTTTGATATTTCTGCATGGTAGCCCATGACAATCCTTCTCATTTGATACTACACTCGACATGGTTCTGACCACTTTATGCAAAAAACAAAAGCCGATCAACCTGTCAAATTTTTGACACTTCTGCACGGCAGCCCTGAATGATACTTCTCATTTGTACCAAACTCGACATGGTTCTGACAACTTTATGCAAAAAACAAAATCCGATCGAGCTGTCAAAATATTGACATTTCTGCATGTTAGCCCTTGACGATCCTTTTTATTTGATACCAAACACGACATTGTTCTGGCAACTTTATGCAAAAAGCAAAAGCCGATCAACCTGTCAAATTTGACACTTTTGCATGGCAGCCCTTAACGATACTTCTCGTTTGATACCAAACTCGACATGGTTCTGACAACTTTATGCAAAAAGCAAAAGCCGATCGAGCTGTCAAAATATTGACATTTCTGCATGTTAGCCCTTGGCGATCCCTTTCATTTGATATCAAACACGACATGGTTCGGACGTTATGCAAAAAAACAAAAGCCGATCGACCTGTCAAATTTTTGACACTTCTGCATGGCAGCCCCTTAATAATACATCTCATTTGATACCAAAATCGATATGATTCTAACAACTTTATGCAGAAAAAGGCCGATCTAGCTGTCAAAATTTTGACATTTCTGCATAGTAACCTTTAACGATACCTCTCATTTGATACCAAACACGACATGGTTCTGTCAGCTTTATGCAAAAAACAAAATCCGATATTGTCATTTTTTAAATATTATTGGTTGGCAACATGTCTTATTTTACTTTATAAATAATGGCAATATTGATATTATTGTACGAACTTCACATTAATGCAGTTAGGAATATTGATTTTTTTACTTAGTTACTTATGACAAGTTTGGCAGCACTTTCTCGTCTAGTTATATTCCATATTTACTATATTTTCATTGGCAATAGATCCTCAAGCTGTTTAGTATATAGACTAGCGAAATCTCGGCTACACCGAGCTCTCCCTAGGGGGATAGTGTTTTATGATAGTCTATACGTCTTTCCAATCCGTCTAGACATACTTGAAATTCAAAGTGGTAATGCTAACTGTCTTTTCGGATACACGAACGACTTATCTTTATGCATAAAACAGAAATCGATAGAGCTGTTAAATTTTTCACAATTCTGCATTACAGTCCTTGACGATACCTGTCATTTGATACCAAACTCAGCATGATTTTGACAACTTTATGCAAAAAACAAAAGTCGATGAAATTATTAAATTTTTCACATTTCTGCATGGCAGCCCTTGGAGATACCTCTCATTTGATACCAAACACGACATGGTTCTGACAACTTTATGCAAAAAGCAAAAGCTTACCGAGCTGTCAAAATTTTGACGTTTCTGCATGGTAGCCCTTGACGTTCCCTCTCATTTGATTCCAAACTCGACATGGTTCTGACAACTTTATGCAAAAAACAAAAGCCGATCGACCTGTCAAATTTTTGACACTTCTGCATGGCAGCCCTTAACGATACCTCTCATTTGATACCAAACTCGACATGGTTCTGACAACTTTACTCAAAAAACAAAAGCCGAACGAGCTGTCAAAATTTTGACACTTTTGCATGGCAGCTCATTTGATACCAAACTCGACATGGTTCTGACAACTTTATGCAAAGAACAAAAGCCGATCAACCTGTCAAATTTTTGGCACTTCTGCATGGCAGCCCTTAACGATACCTCTTATTTGATACCAAACTCGACATGGTTCTGACAACTTTATGCAAAAAACAAAAGCCGATCGAGCTGTCAAAATATTGAATTTCTGCATGTTAGCCCTTGACGATCCCTTTCATTTGATACCAAACACGACATGGTTCTGACAACTTTATGTAAAAAACAAAATCCAATCGACCTGTCAATTTTTTGACATTTCTGCATGGCAGCCCTTAACGATACATCTCATTTGATACAAAACTCGATATGATTCTGATGATTCTTACAACTTTATGCAAAAAAAGCCGATCTAGCTATCAAAATTTTGACATTTCTGCATAGTAGCCTTTGACGATACCTCTCATTTGATACCAAACACGACATGGTTCTGTCAGCTTTATGCAAAAAACAAAATCCGATATTGTCATTTTTTAAGTATTATCGGTTGGCAACATCTCTTATTTTACTTTATAAATATTGGCAATAATGATATTATTGTACGAACTTCACATTAATGCAGTTAGGAATATTGATTTTTTTACTTAGTTACTTATGACAAGTTTGGCAGTACTTACTCGTCTAGTTATATTTAAAATTTACTATATTTTTATTGGTAGTATGGAAATCATTAATGCACTAACTTCACAGTAATACAGTTAGGAATATTTTGTTTGTCACTTAGTTACTTATGTCATGTTTGGTAACAATTGTGTACCGACTTCACATTGATCTTTTAAAGAATATTTATTTTTTACTTATTTATACCATGTTTGGCAACACTTTCGAAATGCAAACGAAGCACGGACATGTACCTTCAAAAATTTTAATTTTTAAATATAATGTTTAGGCTCTTTTAGCTATTGTGGAATAATTGCCCATTGTCATAATATATGTTTATGAATTTAACATCTTTCAAATTGTCCTAATTTCGTAAACATTTCCATTTAAAAGTGCTGATTGACATGCAGGATTCAGATATCTATATTAGCATCTCAAGTTCATGATTGACGTAACACATTTTTGACACATAACATCTAATAATTACCTAACCAAACTACATATTTTGAAATGTCAAAAAATTACAATTTCTAAAGCATTAGTTTAAAGCCATTACTCATAAATGATATATTTGTTTATTCGTACCTTTAACCAATCGTATTTAATTTTTCGATATCTATCTCCTGCTTTTAAAGATACCATTTGTAGTTCATATTCAACTTGTGAAATTTGATACATGTCACCAATGACTTATCAAGTGTCACAGATGACATCGGTTTTCGTCTTAAAATTTGTAACGAGGACTTCGATGCATTGCGGGATTATTGTTTCCACTTTTAATAATTTTTGACTCAAAACTACCATTGGAGCCCTTCTTTCTCTTGCCATTTGATCAAAATGTATAGTTTGTACAGATATCTATCGTTATGGCCCTCTCAGCAGATCTACTGTTAACGATTCAAGCTTGATTTATGGGTGTAAAGGACAGGTACATATTAAATGGTTTCCTATTTTATTTTACTTTATTTTGTAATAATGAAACACATTTTTTAAAAATAAAATAAACATTTCTATTCCTGTCGCTTCTTACGGCAAACATGTCCGTTGCCATAGGTAGTGTTATATCCAACTTGGCCCGGTGCCCGGTCTACCACAGGCAAAGCTATAACGATAGAGAATTCTCTACAAACTATAACAAATTCAAGCAGCAGTTCCAGTGTACATGTTAACTTTTGATTGAAGTTAAAATTTTTGTCTTTTAAGATAGGCTGTGTATTTAATTTTGCTAATATTATCCCTATGTTGTTACTAACAATAGGATAATAATTTGTTCAGGGCCGCTTCGTACATGTGGGCTGGTTGTGCCCAGCACAAAAGTGCCGACCATAAATGACGCTATTTCAAGACAATTAAAAGTAAATTTAAACAAATCTCTTATTCGAAAAGAAAGAGTTAATATACACCTTACACAGTAAGGTAATAGTAATGAACAATATTTTTTTTTAATTTGTTTGCATTAGATGTCTTGTTATAAGTTATAAGTAAAATAATTATGCCTCTAAACGGATATTTTCTAGCATTTTATATTGAAATAATAACTGGAAAAGTGTTCATTGCAACAAAGAATATTTATTATAGCTCAAAAATATTGATTGCTAAAGAATCTTGCAATGAATTTTGCGAAGAATTAATTGCTTGATTTATAATTCTGAAATCTTAGTGAGAAAACTTCATTGTTCGTTTCTGCCGATATTGAATTTCCCTGATTTACTATTAAAATTTAGTAGAAGAAAGTAAAAGAAATATCCTCTCAAACGCATAGTTTTCTGGCATTGTTCTTTTGCTTACATTAATTGCAAAATTGTTGATTACAACAAAGATACTATTGATTGTTGTAATCAATGGAAATTTAAATTACACATGATTCAAATGTAAAGTATATTAAACACTTACCTTTGTTAAAATGTAGCAACTTTTTTAGGTGATACATTATACGATGTCTAAAGAAATAATACTTATTAGCATTTTAATGAAGCAATTAAATATAAAATACATCAAAATATTTTATAATTAGCTTAAAATACAACAACTGTTTTCCATTTAAACCATTTGAAACTCGCAGAACCATTTAAATGTTACCAAACTAACCTCACCTTACTCAGAAAGATAAAAATTGGCGATCTTTGGGTTTTTAACACGTTGCGGCACAATACGTCACGTCAAGTTATAAGACTGTGTAAATTATCACATATGTTTGTAAATTTTTATTCTTTACGTTACGGCTTATAACAAAAAACCTGAAAAGTGTAAATGTAAAATTTTAAAAATACATTTTGATATTTTACGGTAATATATTTTCAATAACTCCATAACGATTAGAAATATTTTCAATACATGCTCAAAATCGAATTTCTAGGCTATTAAAATATAAATACACTGATCTTCATCACTCAAAATTAATAATATAACAGGTTAACTCGATTTCCTGAACCTAAAAAAATATTTCATTCCATATAAATTGATTTTGAATACTTACAACGTAGCTAATTTATTTCTTCATGCCTGCAGTCCATTTAAATGTAATTTAATCCATTTCTTATATTTTTATTTCAAAATTATTTGCATTCAAAGGTTAATATTTTGACACATGGCAAATATAACGTTTCACAGTGTTCGAACCACAGACATGAAACATCAAAAATTATAATTTTTAAATAAAATGTTTTAGGCCCTTTTAGCTATTGCGGAATAATTGCCCATTGTCATAGTTTATGTTTATGAATTTAACTTCTTTCAAATTGTCATCTTTTCATAAATATTTCGATTTAAAGGTTCTGAATGACATGTCAAACATTCAAATGTTAATATTTTGACACATGTCAAATATGACGTCTCACAGTGTTCAAGCCATGGACATAAACCATCAAAAATTATAATTTTTAAATATAATAAATTTAATAAATAATATAAAAAAATTTATAAATATTTCATTTTAAAAGTTCTGTTTGACATGTCAAAAAAACGTTCTTCGTCTTAAAATTTTCAATAAAGACTAAGATTTTTGGTGTCAAATTGTTTCAAAGTACCAAATATTCACTTTTAATATTTTTTATTCGAAAACTATCCATCCTACAGAAAAATTACTCATAATAAGGGCACACCACACCACTATTTCCTACATGCTGGAAAAAGTTTCATCAAAATCTGTCAACTCGTATAAGCTGTAGAGATGTTCATAGCTTTCCCGATTTGATGTATAAAACATTGTATTGGCTATTTTGTGGACTTTTTTTTATTTGCACATGCTTACACCATATATTCTGCGATTTATGACAATATAATAAGAATGCATTGTATTTTCTTATGCCTGATGAGTTCCTGGTCGTGAAGTGCAAAATAATCATTGATTACAACAATATAGTTATAATAAATAGGTATTGATTTTTGTAATCGACAGATATTTAAATTCCACACCTTTGTTAAAATGTGGCACCAACTTTAGATGCTTTATTACGAGATATCTATAATAATATAAGTACAAATTACCATTTTCATTACGAGTACATTCAAAGACAGAAATTTTCTATACAAATAACACAAGTAAAATACATAAACATTTCTTTAAATGTCATTTATTATATACAAATACAAATATCTTATATCTGACTTGAAAATTGAATATCCCACACTGCATTTACGTCGTATACAAATTTTTATGGCGTGATTTATAAATTATTTAAACTATACTTATACCGCAAAATTGCAAATACTTTGCCGGCAACCAAACGCTTCAATATCCGACATTTGTGAAATTTTGCTTTGCACTACTTACAATTCATTTACTGTATTTGCTTATAACCGCTATTCATTTAAGTGATATTAAATCCATTTCATTTCTTCTTCTTTCAAAAATATTCCCATTTAAAGACTAACATTGACATGTCACATATGACATTTCTCAAGTTCATGATTGACGTAATATATTTATGACACATGATGACATCAAATTTTACCTAACCAAACTACACATTTTGAAATGTCAAAAAATTACAATTTCTAAAACATTGGTTTAAAGCTATTACTCATAAATGATATATTTGTTTAATTTTAACTTTAACCTATCTGCATTTAATTTTTCGAAATCTATCTCCTGCTTTTGAAGATAATACCAATTGGAGTTCGTCTTCAACTTGCCAAATTTGACACATGTCACCAATGACTTGTCAAATATGACAGATGACATTGTTTTTCGTCTAAAATTTTTTAATGAAGACTAAGATTTTTGGTTTCAAATTGTTTCAAAGTACCAAATATCCACCTTTAATATTTTTTTACTCAAAATCTATACATCCTACGGAAAAATCACCCATTTTTAAGGCACACCGCACTGATGATGATGATAATGATAATAATAGTAATTATAATTTAATACACATTTGTTGTTAAGTTGTTATCTATCATGGAGGAAATAAAGAATAATTATAATAATAATAATATTAATACTGATAATAATAAAAATAATAATAATAATAATAATAATAATAATAATAATGATAATAGTGATAATAATAATGTTAACGATAATAATAATAATAGTGATAATAATGATGATAATAATATTTTTTACCTTGAATAGGGCATCAATTGCTGAGGTTGCCTGTTTCTAATTCAATGTAACACGAACATTTATTAAATATTCTATCATCGCTTAGAGTGTTTAATAAATGTTCGTGTTCCAGCTCTCTTGAAAGAATATAAAAATAATATTAAAATAATAAAATTTATTCAAAATTCAATAAACAACAAATTCAATTGTTTTAATAACCATCCTGACAAACCTAGATTCAAACGTGGTATAGCAAATGGCCTAGGCTCACTTATCAAAAAAATTACCGGCAATTTAGATGTCGAAGATGAAATAAGATACTCAAAAATATTAAACCATTTACAAGAAAATCAACACAAATTAAATAACCGATTAAAACAACAATATTCAATTAATCAACTAATTGAAAAAAATAATAAAAGCAGCTCTCACATAATATTATCAGCAAAGTACAAAATTATGATAACACGTATTATAGATATTGATAATCAGCTGGCACGTTTGTTTACTATAATACTAAACGTATTACGAGACATTGAGAATTTACTAACTTTTGCAAATTACACACTTTGCATCCAAGCATAATCAAAATTAACGACCTTCACACAATAAAACATAATTTATAATCACTATAATAATAAATTCCCTTTAGAACCCACATTAGAAAATATGCCCGAGTTTGAAAATTTAATACCTGTTAATTGTAAATTAAATTCTAACAAAATTATCTATTTCTAGAAATTTCTATCAATTACGAAACAACCTTCCAGCTTTTTCATTTCTCACCGGTTCCAACCTTACATAATTCTGAATTTGTAAGAGTCATACCAAATAAAGAGTATTTCCTAATATTAAACGATGGGCCAATTCAAGTCACTGAATGGCATCTGTACAAGAGGAAACTACGTTTACAAAACTTATATATAATATAAAGTTATGTAAACGTAATTTTGTTTCCTTAAAAAAAAAAAAAAATATTTGAACTGAAATACAGGTTTCACAAACGCAATAGAATACATATCAGAATTATAAATTTTTTATTCAAAAATATGTCTGTAACTAACTACAAGTTTATATCATACTAGTATTTATAAATTTATGCTTCATCTACATTTGCAGAAATTGGAGAATGCTCAGCATTTCTTGCATAACAGTGTTTTTGAACTCTAGAACGTTAGCACGAATTATTTGTTTTGGAATACCATGGTGTTAAAAGAATTTAGTTAATTTGTTTGTCACTTCTATAACGTTTGTATCTTATAGACTAAATTTTTCATAGACAGGATTTTCAAAGTACAAATTATATTTGACTTTAGGTGTTATGTATTCTTTTACAAAGTTAACTAGGTCGTTTTCGAAATTATTTTGGGATAATTGAAGGGTAATTCTCATTTTGTCTTCGTGTAATTTGGTCACTTTTGGTTTGGTGGCTGAATGCATGACTTCGCTTATTATTATTTGGGTTTTTCTTACATTTGCTGGTGATTTGATAATTGAGATACCAACTATGAGGTTTTCAGGGTTAGAGTGTATTGTGTTGTCGGAATCTCATTCATGTGGGTCATCGTCGGGTTCTTCTATCATAGATTTTGTTTCGTTGTTATTAGTGAAATTTTCATCAAAATTTTCTATATACCATTCGAAGACTTTTTCTGTATCGGGGTTTAGGATATTTACCTACATTTATTTCAGCGACGGGGCATCCCCATTTTTATTTAGAGATCCTTTTTTTAAAATTATTTCGAAATCATACTCATCCAATTAAGTTTCCATCTCACTAATTTTGAATTTGGTTCCTTTAACGAAAATAACCATTGTAATAATTTATAATCGGTCACAATTTTGAATATCCTGCCAAATAGATAGTGTCAAAAATATTTTGTTGCCCATACCATTGCTAAAAGTTCCTTTTCTATATTAGAATAATTTTGTTCTGATTGATTTAAACGTCTGCTCGCATAAACGATAGGTAGGTCTAAATCGATCTTTCCTTGCGATAAAACTGCGTTTAGTGCAAAGTTGCTAGCATCAGTGGTTAAAATAAAAAGTTTTGTATAATCTGGATATTGTAAAATTGGTTCGTTAATTAATAGGTTTTTGCAAGTGTTGACACAATATTTATATCGGGGGTCGTTTATATTTATGGTTGAACCCTTTTTAAGATATTTTGTTAGGGCTTTGGTACTGTTAGCGAAATCTTTTAAGAATTTTTGGTAGTATCCAAGAAGGCCAAGGAATGCTTTAATTTCTGTTGTTCGAAGAATAGGGTAGTTTACAACTGCCTCAATTTTGTCTGGGTTTGGATTCACGCCATCGGGGGTGATATGTCCCAAGTAAGAAATTTCTTGGTGACAGAATTTGGATTTGTCTAGTTGAACTTTAAGGTTTGCCTTTCTTAAACACTCAAAAACAGCTCTTAAACTCTGAATATGTTCCTGGAGGCTCGTACTGAATATTAGGATATCGTCCAAGTATACTACACACATTTCATGTACTAAATTTTGAAGAACACTATCCATCACGCGCTGAAAAGTAGCGAGTGCATTTTTTTATTCAAATGGCATTCGAAGGAACTCGAAGTAACCATTGGTACTAAATGCTGTTTTCTCGATATCCGCTTTATCCTTTTCGATTTGGTGGTATCCGAATGCAAGATCTAGTGTGGTGCTAAGTTTGTCTAATAGTGAAGTAATATTTGGTACTGGATATTTATCGTTAATTGTGTTTTCATTAAGTTTTCTGTAATCTATTACTATTCTCCACTTTTTTCGCCCGACGCATCTAACTTTTTTGGCAATTCAAACGGGTGATGACCATGGGGATTGTGATGGCCTAATTATTCTATTCTTTAACATTTTACTAATTTGGTCCTGGACTTCTTTCCTATGAACTTCGGGGTATCTGTATGTTTTTGAATAAATTGGTCGAGTAGGTTCGTTATTGGATAATAAGCTGTGTAATTTTCGATTTTTGAAATTTCTTCTGGTAAATTAAATTATCAATTTTATTTCTGGAATAAAAACTTCATCGTTTCCTATTAAATTAAATTCAAGTCTTGTTATCTGTTCTGTTTTTGCTAGGATAGTCACATGTGTTGTCTTGGCGTCATTTTATGATAAATTTGTTCGAGCTCTTTTGTAGTGAAAAAGCAACTTTTGTCTTGATGCTACTCGTCGTACATGAATTATATATTAGATTAGATTAGATTTTTTTATTTAATTCATACCTTTCGGTTTAGAATTCTACATTGTAAGTACATAGTAAAATAAAATAAATAATTTTTGATTGAGGGCATCATATACTATGTATGTCATGCATATTTCACATTACAACATAAGTACAAATCTATAAATACATGTATATATTTAAGTTGTTATTTCTTTTCTTCTGCTTCTTACTTTTCGGATCCAAGTTTCCCCACTTCCTGCTTCGTCTAGTATGTAGAAAACACTGCGCTCCTCTTTTGTTAATTCTCGACAGGTGTACATAAGTTGTTGGATGGATTCTTCATGTTGTTGGCAAAGTCGACATTTTCTTTCGTTTTCGTCTAGCCAGTATTTGTTTCCATTTGTCTCATTTCCACAACGCAATCTTGCTACTGTTTTGATATGTTTTTTGGTCTCCTTTGTAAGGTATGCCGGTGTGGGTATGAGCTTGTGTAGTTGGTTGTATTTGGATTCTCTTATTTTACTATCTTGTTCTTGTTTTTGAAGTTGTTTGTTTCCTCTTTTTATTTCTTCTTTAAATTCAATGTTGTTCCATTGATCTCTATTGGCATTGTTGAATATCCATTTCTCTCGTAGTATTTTCTTCCTTTTTTATTTCCCATTTATTTTCTTGTATGTTTTTATCTTTGTTCTTCTTCATTTGTATCCAGCACTGATACAGATTCTTTCTCTATCACCATTCCTTATTTTATCTTCATATTTCATAGCCCTCAGTCCTGTACCTATTGTCATTTTGTCTCTGTTTGTTTCCTCCAGTATTATATAGTGGGGTGTGTGTCTTTCTAAACTTAATGTCCATTTCAAATATCTGGCCTGGATATTTTCTATTTTATTAATTTCGTCCCAACCCCATATTTCTGTTCCATACATTAGGATGCTTTTCACGATTGAGTCAAATAGCATTAGTCTTATTTTGAAATTATTTGGGAATTTTCTTTCACCAATGCTCCACACTTCTCTTATTGCCAGGTTCGCTTTTTTAATTTGGTGTTCTATATGTCTATCTTCTTTGTTGTTTTGTTTGAATGTGCACCCTAAGTATGTGAACTCTTTTACTTGTTCTATTGGCTGTCCTTGCCAAACCCATTTGTTGTTTACATCTCTTCCTCCTCTTTTCTTAAATTTCATTATTTTTGATTTATTCACGTTAAGTAACATCTTTTTTTTTCTTTAAATACTTTTCAAATCTTGTTATTAACGACTTCATTTCTGCTTCCGATTTCGCTAATAATACTAAGTCGTCGGCATACGCTAAAGTCCAGAATTTTTTATTCCCTATTACAACTCCACCTGTTTGTTCTCTACTAAAATGTTCTTCTATGTCAGATAGGTATATAGAGAATTGTGTAGGGCTTAAAGGGCAGCCTTCTCTAAGCTCCATAATCGTCCAGAATTCTTCTGAATACCTGTCTCCCGCTCTGATTACATTTGTTGTTTCTGTATATATTTCTTGTACTTTTTTGATTAGGTGTGGGCCTATGTTTTTCTTTCTCATGGTATCTATTAGTAATCCGCGATCTACCGTGTCGAACGCAGCTTTCAAATCAATAAAGAAGGCGTTCAGTTTTCCTCTTTCCTTTGCTAGTTCTTGTTCTATTATATGATTAAGTATATAGATATTATCTATTATGCTGCGTCCTTTTCTAAAGCCTGCTTGTGTGTCTGGTAGAATTTGGTGAATTTCTATTTCATCTCTTAAACGTTGGTCTAGAATCATTGCATATCATTTGTACATCGTATTTAGAAGTGTTATTCCGCAGTAATTCTCTGGGACTTTGGCATTGCCTTTTTTATGGATCGGGGTAATTGTTCCTTTGAACCATTGTGGTGGGAGACAATATCCACTCCATACTTTGTTTATTAATTTTGTAATGATAGCGGTTAGTTTTGTGCCCCCATAAATCCACAGTTAATTGGGGATTCCATCCGGTCCGCTTGCTTTATTTTTCTTTGATTTTTTAATTTGGGTTACAATTTCTTCCTCTGGCATTTCTGTAATTGTTTGTGTTGTGTTAGTAATTTGCTGCGCTTTTAAATTTGGTTTTGACTTCTTGCTTTGTAATAAGTTAAAAAAGTGTTTTTTCCATTCTATTATACTTATACTCTCGTCAATTTCTTTGTGTGTCTTACGTTGTTTCCTTATGTATGTCCACGCCTGTGCTTCAGATCTAATGTTATGCAGTTCTGATATAATTGTTTCTTTATATATTCTTTGTTTTTCTTTCAGCATGGTTTTTCATGTTATATTCTTCAATTGTTTCTTGATCTTTTCTAAATTTTCTTAAATAACTTCTTACTTCTTTTTATTTCTTTGTACAATATTTATCCCACCAGTCATTTTTATTATGTCTGCTCTGATTTTTTATCGTTTTTATTGTTGCCATTGCATCGTTAACTAATTTTATCCGTCCATCTACCTCATCATTAATATTGTAGTTTTTTGTTAATACTAGGCTTTCAATTTGTTCCTTATACTTTTCTGTGTTTTCCTTATTCCAGTTAACTATTTTTCGTGCTTCTTGTCTTTCAGATTGTGAATATAATTTTCCTATTAATATTATTGCTATTGGTAGATGTTCAGATTCCACTCTTTCTTCTACTTAAATTTTTTTGATTTTATGGAGAGCTTGGTTATTAGTTATTGCGTAGTCAATTACTGAGGCTTGGTTTCTACTAGTAATAAATGTATATTCACCTGTCTCGTCTCCCACTACATTTCCATTTAATATATTTCATCCTTTATCCTCTGTCCATTTTATAAGGTTCGATCCTTCGGGATTTTTTACTTTGAGTTTTGATGTACATTTATTATCGTCGCAGATTGCGCATTCCTCACCTATTCGTGCGTTAAAATCACCGGCAATAATTAAATTGTTTTCTTGTATTTCTTCTACATTATTCTCTGTATCCATTATTATTTCTTTTAATCTGTTATTGTTGTAAATTGTGAATATGCACCATTCTTCCTTATCTATAATCATTCTTCTCTCTTGTATGTTTTCTTTTCTTATTTTGTTAGTATTTATTTCGGAGATTTTATTTTTAATACCAGTTATAATTCCACCTTTCGCTCTTCCTTTTTTATGTGTTCTTGTTGCGTATATGCGTTCCCATTTATATTCTTTTGGTAATTTATGTTTTATTTTATCCCATTCTTTTTCTTCTACCCAAGTTCCAATTAGCTGTATAAAGTCATAGTTTTTAATATAATCCCAAAAAACTGAATCATTAGATATTAATCCTGCAATATTCCAAAACCCTAATTTAATTTCATGTTTATCTTCAAACTCTCTCTTTTTATAATTTTTATTTAAGCTTTGTAGTTTTTTGGGTATGATGTCTCTTCTATTTGATCTTTTGTTTCACTCCATGTGTACCATTTACCTTGTATCTTCAGTTTTTTGTATGCTACGGTTATCAATTTGCCATTACTTCTTTCTTCTTTTGCAATTTTTCTTAATTTGGCCTGGATCTCTCTTTCTTTTACAGTCATGTAAATTTTTTTTCCTTGTAATTTGTGTTTATTTTTTAATATTCTTTGTTTTTCCTCCCAACTTTCAAGATTAACTATAATCATTTTCTTGTCGCCACTGTTTATTTTTTATGTTTCCATAATTTTTGGGGCTGTGTCCAGTTCATTATGGAACCACTCTGTTATGGCCTCCTTTATATTTGGTTTGTCTAATTCAATACCTGTAATTACTACACTATTTTTTCTCAGGCGCTTTTCTGTCTCTTCTTCCTTTTTTCCAAGGATATGGATACGTATTGATAGTTCCTCTTTTTACTATTTCCATTCTTGTTTTTTACGCATTATATCATCTTCAATTTTCTTTATCATTTCTTTGTTTTGGCGGATTACTTGTAACATTTCTTCTTTGCTACTCTCATTTCTTGCAGCATTTTCATAATGTTGTCCATATCTTCTTTTTCTAGTTCGGCTGGATTATCGTCTGTATTATTATGGGATGTTTTCTCTGGCGACCTCTTTGTCAGTTTACTTGGTTTGAAAATATCTGCTTGGAATGATATTTCTTTGTATTCAGTGCTTTCCCGTTTTCTTTTATTGAGTTCGTCTTTCGTCTATTTTCGTTTATTTTTTACATTAAACATTCCATTATTGGAAAAATTTGCTTCATCCGTCCAAATAACACATTTTAAAATATCAATTCCTTCATTAATGATTAAATGGCAAAATTCAAGTCTGCGGTCATAATCACCAGGTTGCAAGTGTTGAACTTTATGGAATTTGTATGGCTTATACTTGTGTCGTTTTAAAATTTTATGCACCGTCCCTACACTTAATCTGCATTCATCAGAGGCCATTCGTACAGAAGCTCTTGGATTGGCTTCAAAATATGCCAAAACATTTATTTCATTGTTTTCATCCACATGTCTTCTGGGTTTATGTATAAATGCAGTAGTATTACCACGTAATATTAGGTTAAGTTTTCGGAAATATTTCCGCGACGGTACTACTCTTTCAGGATATCGTTCCCTATACATATTAACTGCAGCTCGCGAATTTTTTCTTGATAAAATGTATGTTTCAAACATCTCAACTTTTTCAATGTGAGTAAAATTATACATTTTTAAAATTAAATGAAATGATTTTGAACTTCACTTGACAGTTATGATCACTTAACAAAACAAAATATTCACTTATTTCATTCAGAGCACTCTAATTCCAGGTTAAAAAATTACTTGTATTCCGTTTTTCCATTCATGGCACTCTTAGTAATATCATATTTTAATCAAATTAATTTAAAATTTTACATCTATTTTACTCAAAAAAATCGTTATGTGAGGATATGATAATATTATATCATTGAATTCAGAATTAAATTCTCTATCGAATGAGCAAATATAAAAATATATTCACATTTAAAATAAAAAAGTTGAGTCCCGTATTTTGAGAACCACTGGTCGAAAAAAAATTTTTTTCTGTTCTCTAAATTTGTCTTGTATAATAGAAATTGTTTGCTCATTTAACCGTTTTTGTAGCTCTTATAGTTCTCGAGATAGCAATGGTGGCACCTTTAAAATGAACACGCTGTATATATAGAATGAAAATATTTCACAGGTACAGCAGTCCGGAGTATGGGAAAAGAATGTTAAATAATACTCTTTAAAGTTACATGTCAAGCTTTCGGAATTCCATACCTATGAAATATTTTCATTCTACTTAATTGATCAGTCGTGATCATATCTAACCTCTCTCTCTATATATATATATAGGTGATAGGTAATTACGACTGTAATTAGTTAAGGAAACTGGATAGTGGGTTTGACAGTCAATTTGTAGGCTTGTAGTGTATTACACTGAAACCTACAAATTGACTGTCAAACCCACTATCCAGTTTCCCTATATATATATATATATATATATATATATATATATATATATATATATATATATATATATATATATATATATATATATATATATATATATATTTACATCCCACTACCATTGTGGCGTCCCCTGTGTAATTTTCTACATTCAAAGTGACGTCCTTATGCACATTGCCTTATAATTTTTTTTCTGGAATCAGGGGGGCCTCTAGTATCGTATAGCAAAATTTGTTATGGACGTCAGAATGATAGCGGAATGGAAAATGTATATTTTTTGTAGTTCAAAAAAATTCCACTTGCGGCGCTAGTGTCGTCCGGCGTATATACGCTGTATATACTGAAGTTTCATTCCAGCGACATTCTGAACTCCGTACACTTGGCAACACTGGAACATTGGGTTACTACATTAGCGCGCAACTTTTCTAATCGTATTTAAAGCTACATTGTGCACACATGATAGTATTTAAATTAATATTTATGTAATCAAACTTTTGTTTTGCGAAATCCTCTTAGTAAATACAAAGTCAAAATGTATGGTTTCAATGTAATAAATTTAAAAAATGTAATTATTTAAATACTCGTATCATAAAGCTGAATTATTAAATACAAAATATTGTGTAAATTGTAAATAAAAACCAAATGTAAGGGTAAAAAGATTAATGATTAAATGTATGGAATAAAAATGAGAACGGTATACTAGAGTGAAATATATAAATAAAATATTTATAAACTTTTGATCTAAAATACGAAGACCGAAATTTTAAGTGTGTCGAAAAAGAGAATGTAGAAATAATTATTAAAAGAAAAAATGTTTTAAACATATTAATGTGTACTACAAACGATTTATTACATATAGATATTTTTTACTCTAGGTACTTCTTCCTATTTCTCCTCTACTTACTGATGTTTCAATAAATTGTTTTCATTTAATTAGAATATATTTTTATACATTTTAGATAGTTTTAATTCGTTAAAATATTTGCTTTTTATTTTTATTATATTGTAATTTGAAAAATTTTATTATATGCGCTAGTGTGATGTAAAAATATAAATAATCAAAAGTAATGACTTTTAAAAACACCGTATTTTTATTGCAATCTATATGCAAACTTAGAAAGAAACACAGATAAGTAATTGATTTATGTGTAATAACTAAAAATTAATGAAACAAATTTATGTATATGAAATACTCTTTTTGGAAATAAGCAGGACTGTTCGATGTAATAATAGATATTTCATAACTTTCACTTATTAGTTTTTACCTCCCGCTACCCTTGTTAAGGGAAGTATAGGGATTTTGCTAAAAATTGCATGTTGAGATTTTGATAAATGACCACGTTTTAAGGTCCGCTTTTAACATTTTCACGGTGATGTCTGTATCCGTGTGCGAGTGTGGATTTTGTCAACGCTCTAACTCAAATACTGTCATTCAGAAAATTCTGAAACCTTGTATTTCCACCCTACTCTATTATGGAAAGACACCATTAGATTTTGGTGTAAATCGGATAACTGGAAACGGCACTTTACTTGAAGCTCATAATGGTTTTTCGTCAAAAAATACTATTAGATGTCATTTTTTCGCATTTTATGCCATGAAATGTAAATCTAATTGAATTTTCTAGAGGTATACATTAACAATTTCTCTATATATTTTACAGATAAATTTGAAAAATATTTTTTTAAAAATCTCGATGCCTATGTTTTAAAGATAAACTATAAAAATAAATAAAAATAAAGCAATGGTTATATGCAATGGAAGTTAATATAGTTTGCAGCATATGTAGATATGTATTTAAATTAATAAAAATGAAGTAGCGTGAGGTATTGTGTTGGCCACATCAGATATTTTCATTTTATTTTCTCCGAAGGGGCTCACTAACTCTTAGGGGAAATTGATAATTTCAGAACAGTTCACAAGCTAAAGCTCTAAAATTATCTTTTGCTGTGATTTATAATATTTTATCAAATTTCCAGAATTTCGACTATACTCCTATGTTAAATAAAAAAATCCCTGATGGTGCCATCACATTACCTTCCGTCAGTTCTCTGTATTTTGTACAAATACCACACAGAACGTTTCTATATTTTCAATAAAATTATAACAAAAACGTATTATGTAATTTACACTTGTGACTGACGTATGTCAATTAGAATTTTCTTAATAATATGCCTATTGTTGTAATATTCGTAAAAATTTCAATTTATTGCAAAAATAGCCGAAGTGAACCAAAATGTTTGCTTTGCAGATATTTTTCATTATTTTATTGACATGTAACAAATAATTTGTTCATCAAATAAAATTTTTACCTCCCGCTACCCTAAGTAAGGGAGCTATAGGGATCGTGCTAAAAATCGGATATAGAGATTTTTGTGAATAAGCACGTTTTGATGTCCTCAGAATCCGATTTTAACATTTTTAGAATGATGTCTGTATGTGTGTTGCGTGCGTGCCTGCGTGCGTGCGTGCGTGCGTGCGTGCGTGCGTGTGTGTGGATCGTGTGGACACGATTACTCAAATACCATCAATCAGAATATTATCCATTCTATACTAATGTGGAAAGAGCTCATTAGTTTTTAGTGTATATCGGAAGTATTACTTATATAAGCTTTTAATAGTATTTCTTGAAAAAAATACATTGAATATAATAGATAAAATGTATTAACGAATTTCTCGGCGGTGATTGTAAGGAATTATAATGTTGTTATTCCATAAAGTCGTTAATTTTATTTAAATTTCCAATATTTCGTTACACATTTTGTAACTTCATCAGGGAATAAAATAGTTTTAACTGGTGTAATCGCTTGACATATTGATAAATTCAGAAACATTCAATTTTTTTATTGTTATTTGTTTATGCTCTGCACTGATTTACATATTATTGAAAGAATCTGGACTATATAAGTATAAAATATAAGTTAGAGAAATCCGTTAATACATTTTATCTATCAACAAGTACGGCGTTACTTCGTCCTAACATTGAATATATTTCAGTAACTTTTACTAGTAAAAATTAAATATAATGGTATAATCTTGAATTTTACGAAAATAGTATTTAGTATATAACTTACAATATGAATTTATAAAATAATTTATTTATATACATCATCTTGCCTATGCGTCAAACAAAAACAATATTTTAAAAACAATTTTGATATATTTAAACAAATGTCACTGTCAGGAAGCAATTACATTACTTTGTGTAAATATACGACTACTATTTTGAATTTTTGTTAAGTTTTTCTATTAGTTTTGTCAATATTCGTGAAATTTATTTTGTGTATGATATATTTGTTAAATGTGAAATAAAGTTTGTTATGAGTAAATGAAAATATCTGCACTTTTTAATTGTAAGATTTTGGGAGTATTTAAATAAATACATTTAAATAGTTCATTCTTCAATTATTTTCATATTTACATTTACCGTCAGAGAAAATGGAATTGTTGTTCTTGTACACCAAGTGCAAGAACATTTCACATTTTTATCACATTTTGTACCAGCCAGTTCTTTTACTGTAAATACATTATTAAGATTTTGTTATTGTTTACTTGTATACCGGGTATCAACTTTATTTTTGTTATATGTATAAGAAATACAACGGTAAAATTTTAATTTGGAGAAATATTTTTCCTAATAATTTTAGAACAAAAGTGTTAAGTATTAAAAATGACATTTTAAATGACAAATTAGAAGTTCCATTTTCAAATTGCTTACGGATTGCCAAAATAAATTACCATTATCAAACATTGTAGGAATGTAAAGAACAACTTGTCTACAACGATGTACGCGACGTGTGAAAAATTCAAGAACTTCACGGGATCTCATAGCTCAGTTGGTAGAGTGTCCGACTAGATATCGGAAGGCCCTGGGTTCAAATCCCAGTGAGATTAATGAATTTTTCACAAATCTGTCTTTCTTATTTATTGTACGAATCTATGATGTTCGCAGCTAAGTATGCATATTGTTATGAAAGAGTGTGCTTTGGTTTCTATATCAGAATAATGTATTCAATATTGGCAACGCTGCTGGACGTCACTGTAACGGTAGTATGAATAAAAATATACAAATTGGACGTCATAAGTACTGATTATGTATGAAGTATATACTGTGGACGTCGGATTCACTCAGTATGGAGGAGCTCATAATGTCGTCAAATGAACGGAAACGTATATCATATTAATAATCAGGGGGAAAAATAAGTAGATATACTTTATAAAGTCGAAGCCTATCTCTATTCCTTTCGGTGCTTGCCACAATGTCCTAGCCACGAAAGGACGCAGCAATGATAGCGAGATCTAAATATATATATATATATATATATATATATATATATATATATATATATATATATATGTATGTATGTATGTATGTATATAGGTTATTTCTTTTAAAACAACCAGCGCTTTTTTGGGCGAAATAATGACTTTAGAGAAAACTGTTATATACAAAAAATGACCAGGAAAAAAGGCCCTATTTAATAGAAAGAACAAACAAAAAATTAAACAAGTGGTTCTCAAACGATAGAATAAAATTATATTTTTTTAAATAGTAACCTATATAAATTTTTAGTCAATTAGATAGACATTTTTTTTCTGATTTCAACGATATAAATGTGATATGAGGTTGTAATATCATTTTTCTCGAAATAATTGTTATACAACTCCATATCATGTTTATACTGTTGAAATCAGAAACAATTCTCTATCCAATGGACTAAAAAAATATAATTTTATTTTACCGTTTGAGAACCACTGCTTTAATTTTCTGCTTGTTATTTCTATTAAATAGGGCCCTTTTTCCTTGTCATTTGTTGTATATAACATTTTTCTCTAAAGTCATTAGTTCGCCCAAGAAGGCGCTGGTTGTTTCAAAGGAAACATATATTGATACTTGTTAGGGAGTCACTTCTGTGACGTTGATAGAGCGTCCTGACTTCCATATTAATTAATGGATATATATTATTAAAAATTATATATATATATGACAGCTCTTCAGGCTTTGCAGACCCCTGGCTTGATGAACTATTCTTCTCCACTGGCTTCTGTCGAATGCTTTTTCTTCCCATTTGAAAACACCCATAAGTTCTAAGTCTTTCTTAACTGCATCCAACCACTTTCCTTTCGGACGCCCTCTTCTTCTTCTTGCACCTGTTTCCCCTTTAAGCACTGTTCGAACTACTCTGTTAACCGGCAACCGCACTAAATGACCCAGCCATCTTAGTCTTTGTGCTTTCACGATACCCGTTATTCCTACCTCCCCAAACATGTTCATTATCTCGACATTAGTTCCCCGCATCATCATAACACCCTCTTTTCCCATCAAAAATTTTCCTTAACACACGCCTTTCCCACACTTCAATTTTATTTTGATTCACTTTATTTAAGGTCCATATTCGCACCCGTATAAAACTGTAGGCCTTATTACCGTTTTATAAATTTCTATTTTTGCTTTGCGTGATACCGTCTTTGATATAAGTAATCCCAATAATGACCCTACACATTTGCTTCCCCTCGCCAATCTTGCTCCAATTTCCATATCTTCATCATTATTATTCGTCATTTTTACTCCCAAATATACAAAATTCCTTACTTCCTCAAACTGTTACGTTCTATTGTCTGTAGTAACTCTTAGAAAGTTGTTGCATTCCTCACCAATTTGCATATATTTGGTTTTGGTCTCATTAATGCGTAAACCTGCTGTTCTGGTTGTTTTTTCTAATCTCTTAAAGATGTTCTTCAGCTCTTCCTTCGACCTAGTGATTATGGCAATATCGTCGGCATATGCAAGGATTTGATGTCTCTGTCTACCAATATGTCCTTTGGTACATATTTTACTCTCTCTCATTGCCCACTCTAAGACCAAATTAAACAGGATGGGAGATATTGGGTCGCCTTGTCTTAGACCTTTCGTCACAATAAAATCGACAAAATCAGTAAAGATTAATTTCGTACATTGGGCTTCATTTTTAGGCAATGTAAATTTTTCGAAAACCCTGATACACTTATTTCCTTATACATATTCTAATCTAGAATATTCATCTGTTGTGTGGAATCCACAATACAGATCAAATATTAATATAATTTAAACTGTTCAAAAAAAGTTTATTAATCTACGATGCTATAAATTTATAGTAAACTGTTCAAATTATATTAATAAATTAGAATTGTTCAATTTGAATAGCGTAGAAAGAAGACGACCTTATTTTGATGTTATTCCTCTTAAAGATTTTCAGCAATTTGTTCTATTCTGATAATATTCTTTCTCTATTCCTTATAAATGTTTCAGCAAAATGTACAATAACTTATAATTTGAGTAGGTATAATAGACGGGTTCTGGACCAGATAACGATCTAAGATTGTCGTCACAGATAAGAGATTGTAAAGATAAGGATTGATGACGTCACAGATAAGAGACGTCACAGATAAGAGTGATGACGTCACAGATAAGAGATGACGTCACAGATAAGAGTGATGATGTCACAGATAAGGATTGATGATGTCACAAGAGATGGCGTCACAAACCTTGAGATTTTAAGAATATCTTGAAGATGGTTCTCAAGAGTTCTTAAGATTTCTTCAAGATGTTCTTATCAGTTTGTAAGATTTTTCCAAGACGTTGTTATCAGTTCTTAAGATTTCTTTAAGACGTTGTTATCAATTCTTAAGATTTCTTCAAGACGTTCTTATCAGTTTGTAAGATTTTTTCAAGACGTTGTTATCATTTCTTAAGATTTCTTCAAGACGTTTTTATTAGTTCTTAAGATTCTCTATAAGACGTTTTCTTATTATTTTTTGAAGGGTATTAAGTTTGGTGTCTTTTCCCATTAATTCGGGGTCGTAGAATACGATGGTGTTATTTTTACAATAAATTTATAATTTTATAAAATTAATTAATTATTATTACATAAAGAGATAGCATTTCCTGCTAGAGATAAGATTTATTTATTTTGCATGCTACGTTTTCTTTATTATTTCTTAAAAGGTGTTGAGTTGGATGTCTATTTCCACTAATTTGGGTACGTACAATACGATGGTGCAGTTATTTTTACAATAAATTTATAGTTTTATAAAATTGATTTATTATTAATGCATAAAGAGATAACATTTCCTGTTACAGATAAATGAGTAATATTTTTATACATTTTTTATTTGAATATGTTACAAGTTTGCTTGAAGATTAATTTTAAAGAGATAACATTTCCTGTTACAGATAAATGAGTAATATTTTTATACATTTTTTATTTGAATATGTTGTATAAGTACCTAAAAAAAAAACAAACAAGTTAAAACACGTCTAATACAATCTAATTTAATTTATACATAACCTATTTTTATTTAGGATACTATATAGTACTGGTTGCATACACATTTATTTCACATTAAAGTAACACAGGTTGCACAAACACACAATTTTACACTTTACACTAGTGTAGTACTAGTTGCATACGCACTTATTTTACATTAAAGTAATACAGGTTGTATACCTTATTTATATAATTATTAAATTAATGGAAACATTAAGAAATACACAATATTAGAGTATAAATAGAGCTTTTATTATTAAGTGTAATATATTAACAAAAATGTTGATTACAAATTGAATTCAATACAATTATTACTAAACTAATTGAAACATTAAAAATATACAGTTATTAAAGTACAAATAAGACTTATTACTAAATACAACATATTAAAAAAACTCCAATTACAAATTAAATTCATTACAATAACAACATGTAACTGACGAATGCCAGTGGAATACACATGGTACAATAGTTATTATTTTTATCACATAAAAATTATACATATTATTGTTACTTAAAATTATATGTTTTTTTAATATTAGCATAATACCATTTTTCTGATAATAAATTATTAATACACAAAAAAGAATGAAATAAATTTGAATATTATTGTAAAACATTTATGTATACACATCATTGTTACTTAAAATGACATGTTCTTTTTTAACATTAGCTAGATAATATTTAATACTGAGGGATAATTATATTTTTTCATATAAAAATGCTAAACATAAATGACCACATTTTACACTATTATCAGGTTGATATCTACTGTAATTGTAGTGTACTGAACACCTGTTTCCAAAATAACTAACTAGTTCCTTTGGTGGCGCTAGGTTTCCATAACTGTCAAAATATATAACTAAATTATTACGTTTTTTATAAGCTACCCAGTGCGACCCCAATCGTGTGATGACTTAGCATTACAGTAATATAAAAGACTGTATAGACGATGGGAAGTTAGAGTATGTCCAAGAGAGAGTGTCCAGAGACCAGAGATATACAAGACCCATCCTCCATACAGTCGCTACAGCAATCATCATCTATCAAGTGTAAATATATATCATTCAATTATACTAGTCAATAAACTTATTTATAATAATAATTAATATTATTATTACAACCCTTATTCTTCTACAAGAAGTAGGAATATTTATTAGAGTTTATTATCTATTATTTTGGCAGTTACTAAATTGTACCACCAGTCTGGCAAGAACTCACTTATAAATATTATTTGCAATTCGCCCCTAAAAAGGCGGGTTACAAATTGGTGGCAGCGGTTTTGGGGTACTTTCGCCAGTCCAGAGTGGCCAATATATTTGGTTCGCTCGCGGTGTACGATTTTGTAACAAAATTATTTTTTTAAAATAAATAATCATGCCGTGTGGTAGTACTGCAGGTAGCTCTAACAGCGCTAATCTGTCAATGCCAGTTAAATCAGAAACAGAAATGTTATCTTTAAAAAGTAGTGTAATATCACAAATACCAGAATTTTTTGGCGAGAATGTAATAGAATTTTTTAGAAAAGTTTACGTTGTATCAAGTGTTAGAGAGTTTTCCGACAGAGAAATAGTAGACCTTATTAGAACAAAATTAAATGGGGAAGCGTTACAGTTTTACTGTGAAACAAAAGAAATACAGCTCGATAATGTTACATTTATGGAATTTAGAGAACAGTTTGTCAAAAGATTTGCTAAACGGAGATATATCGAACAAATAAATAGAGAGTTCAAAAATTGCGTGCAAAATTTAGGAGAAACAGTACAAGACTTTGCAAAAAGATTAAGAAATTTAAAATCAGAATTAATAAAGTCACAAAATGGAATTGTAAATTTTGTAGATCAACAAACTTTATGTAACTTTAAAGATGGACTTAGACATGATATTAGAAAAGTTCTCAGGCCAATAATGGACAATAAAACGGGTTTAACATTTGAAGAAGCTGTAAAAATGGCAGAGCGTGAGGAATTAGAGCTAGCCTCAGACAAAAATGGTCGTCTGGAAGTAGGGTCCGTAAATAAAAAATCACGTATACCACAAAAAGTGTTAAAATGTTATAAATGTGGAGGAAAAGGGCAGATACAAAGAGATTGTAGAATAAAATTTCCCTGTAAAGAGTGGGAGAAAAAAGGGCATTATACAAAATTTGGTAAAATATGCACTAATCGAAATCATAGCAGGTACAAAGGTCCACCAGGAGGCAATCGCTACAACCCCAACAGGCACATCAAGGACATTCACAGGACGAAGGAAGGACGAAGACCCCAGCATTTAAACAGAAACTACCTCTCGCAAGTACCCCGTTTCGGGAGGTATCAGTAATAAATAAAACTTTCAAAATTAATAATATTCGGACATTGGAAGATTAAGATAGAGACGATCCAAATTTTATTTTAGTCAAAATTAGAGGTATTCCAGTAAAGTTATTAATAGATTCTGGGTCAAGAGTATCAATTCTTAAAAAACGATTTGCTAAGGGGCATTTGATTCAAAAAGGGAATGTTGGGCAATTAAAATCTATATCTGGCTCACAAGTATCATATTACGGCACAAGTAAATTAAAATATGAGTGTCAAAATTCTAGTTTTCGTCTTAAAACATTTATTTGCTCAGATGATTTAGATTTGGATGCCGACGGTTTATTGGGTAGAGATTTTATACGTAAATTTGATGTGCATATTTCAAAAGAGGAGGTATGTTTTAATAACATACGTTTAAAATTGCTGAGTAATCGGGACCTAGAAAACATGAACACCGCAGCACTTAATGTCGTAGGCTGTGATTGCGCAACACGAGCCAATGACGTCTGTGGGGCAGGTCAAGAGGCAGTACTGCAAGATAAACAAAACAAACCACAGGCACGTACTCACAAAGCAACCATCACAATTCAAGATAAGAACACAGAAGTTCAGAATACGGGGAATGGCTTCCTCAATCAAGAAGAATCAGTCACACAAACCAGTGGATTGGTTAGATTGAAGAGCGCCGTGAAGATTCCTCCAAATTGCGAATTCGTGTGTACAGCAGTCCAGGATCTGATCAATCCAGGGCAAGATATCGTGGTGGAACCAGTAGAACTGAAGACCCATGGGGTTATGGCAGCAAGAGTCATAACAAAAGCAGAAGAACAGGTACCGGTGAAGTTGATGAACTTCACAAATCAAGAGCTTACATTAGGAAGAAACATGTTAATTGGCAAGTCCAAATTAACAATGGCGCATTCGTTACGATTTACTTTTATAGGCAAATTATTTCTCATAAATACCCCTCTAAAAAATGGAATTTTTAGTTCTTTTGCATATTTTTGAAGATCAATATTACTTAATGCCCGCGATGGTAATTTTATGAGGAGTTTTTTTTTAAATAGAGTCCAAGTCCTTTTCGATATGGTTTTAAATAGAGACCTTTACCCATGGCGATGGCTTCAATTATTTTATTATGGCGTTGAGCTTCTTTTAATTGTTCTGTGGCAGCTTGCGCGTCGTGAACAGCTTTTGCAATACCCGCTGCTCCACCCCCAAGTGCACCTAGAGCACTCAAGCCGGCAAAAATTGGAATTAACGGTAGGAATCCTCCAGTTTTCGGTACAGATACAACTCTTGGTTTTTTTATTTTTTGCTTTATTTTTTTAATCGTACGAAAAGCAATTTTTGCAGACTTATTTGTATCTGAGTTATTTTTTGTTTTTATTGCTTTTCGCGTGCGATTAACTACATGGGGGAAAGACAAACTTTTGTCAGATTTCTTGTTTTGCACCCTCATTATGACTATTTAAGCAGCACACGTTTTACCTTTTCCGCAGTCAGTGACGAACAGAGCTAAATTAACGCTGCACACTTATTTATATGAAAATGCAGACCGTAAAGCAAAGTAATAATCTTGAGGTTAAGAATTATGATTTTATGAATGCTAGTAGTAAACCGCGTCATAGTTCGTTGTTACCGGGTATAGTTAGATGTATTATAGCAGGTCCTTCTGGATGCGGTAAAACAAATGTTATGATTGTACTTTTGGAGCATGAAAATGGTCTATGTTTTTCGAATGTCTATATATACTCAAAATCATTATTCCAACCCAAATATAAGTATTTAGAAATGTTGCTAAAACCTATTGAAGGAATAGGTTGCTTTGCATATAATGAAAACGTAGATATTGAGAAGCCGTGTAATGCGCAATGCAACTCTGTGTTTATATTTGATGATGTAGCGTGCGATAAACAGGATGTAATTAGAGAATACTTTTGTATGGGTCGCCATAAGGCTATAGATTGTTTTTATTTATGTCAGACGTATGCCAGAATTCCCAAACATCTTATACGGGATAATGTTAACCTGCTAATATTATTTAAACAAGATGATATGAATTTAAAACATGTATATACTGATCACGTGAATACAGATTTACCATATGAAAAGTTTAAGAATATTTGTTCTTTTTGCTGGCAAGACAAGTATGGTTTTCTGGTTATTAATAAAGAAAGTGGTTTAAATGTAGGGCGTTACCGTAAAGGCTTTGATCAGTATATTATAATAAATAATAGTGCCTCAAGCTCAAGAGCTTCAGATAACAGTTAGTTGTTGTTTTGTAAACATCTAAAACAGGGTAAATAGAACAACGTCAGATTAAATTTAAATCATACCTGTTTTTTGACTTGTTTATACAGCTATTAGATTTGTTTTTAACTGGTTGTGAGCTGATTATCTGCTATTGGATCTGTTTTTTTACTTGTTTATACAGCTGTTAGATCTGTTTTTTTATCTGGTTGTTTATACAGCTATTAGATTTGTTTTTAACTGGTTGTGAGCTGATTATCTGCTATTGGATCTGTTTTTTATTTGTTTATACAGCTGTTAGATCTGTTGTTAATCTGGTTGTGAGCTGATTATCTGCTATTGGATCTGTTTTTACCTGTTATTGTTATTAAAAATGAATGAAAAATTAACAAAGGATATAATTAATACCCGGAATATTATTAAACAGAAGCTTAAAAACCTTAGGCTTGGTGCATTACATAGAAAAATTGAGTTAGAATCGCAGTATAAACCAATAATTAAATCTTTAAAAGATATTGCAGTTCATTTACCAATGGCCAATATAAAACAAGAAGTTAAAAGTGAACCAAAAGAAGAAGTAAAGGAGGAGGATGAGGTGGAGGAGAAAATATCTAACAAAAATGAAACTTTATTGGGTCCTAAATTTTTAGAAACAAGTGTAGTGGCAGAATCAATGGATGAGGGTGGAGATGATGATGACGTATTTATTGAAAATCAGTCATCCATGATTGAAAGTCGTCCATCATTAACTAGAGAGGATATTTTGAATTTAACTCAGGAGCCCTCATTTAGGGAGTATTTAGATCAGTACGATCCATTACCTCGACAATATGTTGAAGAAATGATAACAGATAACAGAGATTCATATGATTTCAAATATGGCGTGCGTCATGATGTAAATACTGATAAATTTTCTATAGGCGATTCTGAGTTAAAAATTGTGGGTAAGGATATAGTTATACAAGATCTAAAGTATATTGGAACACCAGGTTTATATGAGCTGTTATTTAAAAAACAGCCGATAGGATATACGGAGACTGATCGTAAAAATTATGTTGATATTGTAAAAAGAACAAACGCTGCCCGTCGAAATTATAGTGACAGTGAGCAAGTTGCGGGGAACAGATCTCAGAAGTATACTTCCATTATTGCCCCAATGTTAGACCCTCGGAAGAAAGTTGCCCCAATTTCTAAAAAAATAAGTTCAATTTCTAAAAAATCAAGTTCTACGTCAGGAGGGAGTCCAGCTTTAAGATATATAAGTTCAATATCTAAAAAACCAAGTTCCACGTCAGGTGGAAGTTATTTAAAAAAATTAACTAAAAAACGAGTGGAGTATGTATACTGGGATAATGTGAATGAATTGGTTGATAGACTGCGTCTTTTAATTGCGTCACGTGATGCCGGTCATACAGGTCATAATAATGAAATTATATCAATAATTGAGGAATTAAAAGAAGCGGGTGTTATAAAATAGCGACAGTGCTATAATGACTCTTGACAAGTTCGGTCGTCATATTGAGCATTATAAAACTAAAAAATATTCTAATAATTTATTATCTCTTGTTTCAAAACAAATTAAGGAATTAGAATTTGGCTGTATAAATAAAATAAATATACTAGAAAATAAATTTAAAGTGGAATTGGTTAAAGTGAAAAATAATTTAAAATCCACCATTGTTATTAATTTAAAATTAAAACTACAAGGTGATATTTATAATATAATAAATAGCCCTAATTTGTCTTTTTACAATTTACCTTGTACTGGTAAAATAATTCAAATTAATTTAAATATTCCAAACGAACGACTAAACTATCGAATTAATGAGAATCCCCGTATTTCAATAATAGTTAATAAAGATGTTGTAAAAGGAGATAAATTGACAATATATCCCAGCCCTGTTAACTTAAAAACTAGTGAATTATATATGGAAATTATACTGGAAACATCTGTTAATTATGTCCAAAATTAAACGCGAAATTGTGGAAGAATTACATAGACCAGCGCGAGTGCATTTTCCCAGAAGGCGTGTTATTACAAAAGAAATAGATGACTTATTTCAAGCGGATTTAGTTGAAATGATTCCTTATGCTAGAATAAATAAAGGATATCGATACATTTTAGTTGTAATTGATGTATTTTCCAAATTTTTGTGGACCAAACCTGTGAAAAACAAAACAGGTTCTGAAATTTCAGATGCTATGAAAAGTATTTTGCTTGGTAGTAATCGAATTCCTCAAAATTTACAAACTGATCTCGGAAAAGAATTTTATAATCAAAATTTTCAAAATTTAATGAGTAAATATAATATTAATCATTATTCAAGCTATAGTACTAAAAAGGCATCTGTTGTTGAGCGAGTTAATCGTACCATAAAATCAATGATGTGGAAAGAGTTTAGTTTACAGGGTACATATAAGTGGTTGAGTCTATTACCTAAACTTACAAAAAAGTATAATAATACAAAGCACAGAACTATTAATATGAAACCTATTGATGTTAGTAAAAAGAATGAAAAATTACTTCTTAACAGTGTTTACAGTAATATTAAAATGGTTGGAAAAGGAAAATTTAAATTGGGTGATTTTGTGCGTATAAGCAAATATAGAGGGGCTTTTGTGAAAGGTTATACTCCTAATTGGTCTAATGAAATTTTTAATATACATTCGATTCAAGTAACAAATCCTATTACTTATATTCTTAAAGACCAGTCGGGACAAATTATAAAAGGGGGATTTTATGAATATGAATTACAAAGAGTAAAGTATCCTAATGTATATCTTGTTGAAAAAATTTTAAAAAGGAAGGGTGATATGGTACTTGTTAAATGGCTTGGATTTGATAATAAACACAATAGTTGGATAAGTAAAACTAATGTTGAATGACAATTCAAAACAGTTAATAGTTACTGTAGTTTAGTAGAAATATCTAAATGTGAGTTTACTACAATTAATTATGAATTTGTACAAAATTAGTTTCCTGATATTCCTATAAATATAAATTCAATGTTTCGGTATACTGATGGGTAACTTTACTTTTCCATAATAAAATTATTATAAATATAATGAATATACTAAAAACTGTTTTGACAGTTATGAAAACCTAGCGCCACCAAACAAACTAAAATATTATCTTTTATGTTTAGCATTTTCATAAAAATAATTATAATTACCCTTCAGTATTAATTGAACCATCATGCCATACACATTTACGCTTTTTCATAATGAATCAATTATAAATAAAACCTTTTATCCGCCGATTGTACTTGACGATAAATCGGAATATGTTCTTGGTTTAATAAGTTTTGAAGTTTATAATGCTATACCAAATATTGAAAATGATAAATTTTATATTGGTAGTCATGTAATTACTATTCCAGAAGGTTCTTACGAAATTGAAGATATAAATAAATTTTTAACCAAAAAGTTAGATACAAATACCAAATTAAACATTGTAGCAAATAACAATACTCTTAAGTGTGAAATTAAAAGCAATAAGGAGATAAATTTTGTACCGGAGGATTCAATTGGTAATATTCTAGGGTTTAAACCTCGTCGATTAGAGGCTAATAAATCACATGAATCTGACAACCCAGTTTCTATAATTAAAGTAAATGCAGTGTGTATTGAGTGTAGCATAACTATAAATTCTTATTCAAATAGTAAAAATGTGCATATAATTCATGAATTTTTCCCGCGCGTCCCGCCAGGATTCAAAATTATAGAGGCTCCAAATCAAATAATCTATTTACCAATTAGCACGCGTGTAATAAATTCTTTAACCCTTAAAATAGTTGACCAAGACGGAAAGTTAATTAATTTCAGAGGAGAAGCCATAACGGTAAGACTACATCTTAAAAAACAAAATGGGGATTAATTTTAATCATACTGCTCGCAAGCATACAAATACTGCTCGAAACTATAATTACATCACTCAAAAGAAGACTGTTGAAGGGTTAACATCCATCAATTATCAGTTTCTAAAATCACTTGGGTTTAAAGTTCAATCGGGACAACAATAAACAAAGAAAGTGAATAAAAACATTTATTATTTGGATTGAAGTTCATTATAAAAAATCTAAAAAATATTCTCTGCATTCATCAAAATGAACTGTAATGTATTAAACGTATCAGACAAGGCCTTATTTGATGATTCAATCAGTCATGCTGAAAAGCACACGCACCAACCGTATGCTTCCACAACTTTAAACAATAATGATGAAATTCGAATTCCAATACAGCAACAAGACTTGTATACTCTACCATGGAATAGTATACTTTATATTGAGGGTAAACTTCTCACGAATGATAATAAAGTATCGACCACAGCTAAATTAATTAACAATGCATTTGCATTTTTATTTAGTGAAATTCGATATGAAATTGGAGGGATAGTAATAGATAGGGTTCGAAATCCAGGAATTACTTCAACTATGAAAGGTTACGTCTCCTACAATATAAATGAAAGTAAACGTTTACAAAATGCTGGTTGGTCACCTTTGGTTGATACTAAACAAATAGTTGATAGTCACGGTAATTTCAATGTATGCATTCCTCTCAATATGCTTTTAGGATTTTGCGAAGATTTTAAAAAAATTATCCTAAATTTACAACAAGAATTAGTTCTCATACGAAGCAGTACTGATGTGAATGCAATTGAAAACAGCGCCGCCAATGAAAATATAAAAATTGAATTAAGTAAAGTTCACTGGAAAATTCCACATATATCGGTAGCCGATGCTGAGAGACTAATGCTTATGAAGTATATAGAGGAGAGCATTAATTTGGAGATAGCTTTTCGTAGCTGGGAACTTCATGAATATCCACTCCTACAAAAAACACAACGTCACTCCTGGCCAATCAAAGCTACAACACAAATGGAAACACCTCGCTTCATCATTGTTGGATTTCAGACAGATCGCAAAAACAAGCCTAATAAGGACATGAGTAAATTTGATCACTGTAATTTGAGTAATATTAAGTTGCATTTAAATTCTGATATGTACCCATATGATAATTTAAATTTAAATATTAAAAATAATCATTGGGCTATGTTATATGAAATGTTTACTCAATTTCAGTTGTCTTACTATGAACGATCATGTGAGCCTATATTCACACCTCATGAATTTATCAATACAGCACCACTGGTAGTCATAGATTGTTCGCATCAGAGTGAAACATTAAAATCGGGTAAAGTTGATATAAGATTGGAATTTGAAACAAATGAAAATGTTCCAGAAAATACAGCTGTATATTGTTTAATTATACATGATAAAATAATTAACTATAATCCATTAACAAATATTGTTAGTAGTATGTAAATGCAAAATAAATCTTTTACAATAATACCCAAATTTATTTCATTCTTTTTTGTGTATTAATAATTTATTATCAGAAAAATGGTATTATGCTAATATTAAAAAAACATATAATTTTAAGTAACAATAATATGTATAATTTTTATGTGATAAAAATAATAACTATTGTACCATGTGTATTCCACTGGCATTCGTCAGTTACATGTTGTTATTGTAATGAATTTAATTTGTAATTGGATTTTTTTTAATATGTTGTATTTAGTAATAAGTCTTATTTGTACTTTAATAACTGTATATTTTTAATGTTTCAATTAGTTTAGTAATAATTGTATTGAATTCAATTTGTAATCAACATTTTTGTTAATATATTACACTTAATAATAAAAGCTCTATTTATACTCTAATATTGTGTATTTCTTAATGTTTCCATTAATTTAATAATTATATAAATAAGGTATACAACCTGTATTACTTTAATGTAAAATAAGTGCGTATGCAACTAGTACTACACTAGTGTAAAGTGTAAAATTGTGTGTTTGTGCAACCTGTGTTACTTTAATGTGAAATAAATGTGTATGCAACCAGTACTATATAGTATCCTAAATAAAAATAGGTTATGTATAAATTAAATTAGATTGTATTAGACGTGTTTTAACTTGTTTGTTTTTTTTTTAGCTACTTATACAACATATTCAAATAAAAAATGTATAAAAATATTACTCATTTATCTGTAACAGGAAATGTTATCTCTTTAAAATTAATCTTCAAGCAAACTTGTAACATATTCAAATAAAAAATGTATAAAAATATTACTCATTTATCTGTAACAGGAAATGTTATCTCTTTATGCATTAATAATAAATCAATTTTATAAAACTATAAATTTATTGTAAAAATAACTGCACCATCGTATTGTACGTACCCAAATTAGTGGAAATAGACATCCAACTCAACACCTTTTAAGAAATAATAAAGAAAACGTAGCATGCAAAATAAATAAATCTTATCTCTAGCAGGAAATGCTATCTCTTCATGTAATAATAATTAATTAATTTTATAAAATTATAAATTTATTGTAAAAATAACACCACCATCGTATTCTACGACCCCGAATTAATGGGAAAAGACACCAGACTTAATACCCTTCAAAAAATAATAAAAAACATCTTATAGAGAATCTTAAGAACTAATAAAAACGTCTTGAAGAAATCTTAAGAAATGATAACAACGTCTTGAAAAAATCTTACAAACTGATAAGAACGTCTTGAAGAAATCTTAAGAATTGATAACAACGTCTTAAAGAAATCTTAAGAACTGATAACAACGTCTTGGAAAAATCTTACAAACTGATAAGAACATCTTGAAGAAATCTTAAGAACTCTTGAGAACCATCTTCAAGATATTCTTAAAATCTCAAGGTTTGTGACGCCATCTCTTGTGACATCATCAATCCTTATCTGTGACATCATCACTCTTATCTGTGACGTCATCTCTTATCTGTGACGTCATCACTCTTATCTGTGACGTCTCTTATCTGTGACGTCATCAATCCTTATCTTTACAATCTCTTATCTGTGACGACAATCTTAGATCGTTATCTGGTCCAGAACCCGTCAATTATACCTACTAATTTGTTTAAGCTTCCTGCAAGTAACACTAATAATTATAAATTTTCTTGCATAACTTGAATAATGGCAGTTTACAACAATCAATTCAGTCATCCTGATTTGTTTAGTTTATCTATTAACAGTTTTAAAAAATGTATCAAAACTACTTTATGATGAGCTTTACTAGTGTAATTATTTTTGTTTATTTTTATTAACTTTATTACTGTTTTGCTATTTTTTAATAAGCGAGAACTTTTATTTGGTCTCTGTTTGACCTGTTGGTTCTCCTATTTTCTTAAATACATAAATAAATAAATAAGTAAATAAATAAATAAACAAATATATAAATTAATTAGTTAATTAATTAATACATTAATAAATAAATACATTAATAAATTAATAAATGCATTAATAAATGCATTAATAAATAAATAAATTAATAAATTAATAAATTAATAAATTAATAAATTAATAAATTAATAAATTAATAAATTAATAAATTAATAAATTAATAAATTAATAAATTAATAAATTAATAAATTAATAAATTAATAAATTAATAAATTAATAAATTAATAAATTAATAAATTAATAAATTAATAAATTAATAAATTAATAAATTAATAAATTAATAAATTAATAAATTAATAAATTAATAAATTAATAAATTAATAAATTAATAAATTAATAAATTAATAAATTAATAAATTAATAAATTAATAAATTAATAAATTAATAAATTAATAAATTAATAAATTCATAAATTCATAAATTCATAAATTCATAAATTCATAAATTCATAAATTCATAAATTAATAAATTCATAAATTCATAAATTCATAAATTCATAAATTCATAAATTCATAAATTCATAAATTCATAAATTCATAAATTCATAAATTCACAAATTCATAAATTAAATAAATAAATAAATTAAATTAATAAATAAATAAGTAAATAAATAAATTAAATGAATAAGTAACTAAATAAATTAATTAAATAAATAAGTAAATAAATATATGCTGTTTTGTACAAATTTTTTATGATATATTATATATAATTAGATAAATAATTTTGAATTGAAGTAGTGGATAATTTCTCTACTGGTTATTAAAATGAGTTTACAAGAATCTTAACAAATTTCATGAGAAATACGCACATTTCAAATACAACATTAGGTAGGTGTCCAATTATAATTATACAGGCTTGTCAGTTGTATATACCGTTAAGTAAGACGAGGGTTTACAAGTATCACAACAAATTTTATATAAAATTTATAGAAAGAAATAATCTAAGAAAAGGAGTATGTTTCATTGTTAAAGTATTAGGAAATATTTGAGTTATATACAAACAGGCAATGGTATACCCTTAAAGAAAATGAATAAAAATGAATTAAATTATCCGATTATAAGCTCATGGAGGGTTTAGAATCATTTTAACCAATTTCATACGAAATTCGAATTCGGAATCTTCAAAAATGATCTAAGAAAAGGAATATGTTTCACTGGTGAAGTGAAATAACTGGAAATATTTAAATGACAAGCTTGATAATGGTACCTGTAAGTAGAATAGTATTTATTCATACTCAGCTTATTGTTTTTGAACTACCAATGTAATTAAAAAAAATCTAAAATATAATTGAAAACCTTTATATGAATTCGTTTTATTTGAATATCTTTTACAATAATTTTGTTGTTTACAGGCTTATTACAAAATCCTGATATAAATATATTTTTTATTTTTATTTTTAGGAGATAAACAAGTAAGGAACTTTTACAAGAACAATAACGTATTCTTTTAAAAATGTTTCTGTAACTTTGGATTTTCCCTGATAACAAGATCACTTTTGGGACAAGGGGACTTTCAAACAATTCTGTTAGGTAGAAGATTTTGTTACAATTGCACTGAATATTATATTTTTTGCAACAATGAAATTAATTGGCAAATTAATTTAAAAATTCTTTCAATCTGAAAATTGAAGCCTATATCTTAAAGCTTGGTGGCCTGTACTTAAATGAGTAATTATTTATGTTACTGGTAAAATTTAATCACATTTTAAAAAAATAAGTTCATTTTGAATATTCAAGCTTATTTTTCGAAACTGTACGCTTCGAATTTAATTATTTAATTAGTTAGTTTATGTATACAGTACGTATATACATACATACATACATACATATATAAAATGCTTACAACTATATAATAATAAGTATTTTCTTAATATGTACAAATATTTTTAACTGTAAAGACCGATATATTTTGCAATATATAAGCACGATGTATAAAGACAAAGACTAAAACCATACAATCATTATTTAAAAATGTTCGATAAGTATGAATTTATTTTGTATTTTATTATTAAAAGTTTGAAAAATTTTGTTTTCGACCAAGCTACTTGATAGGGAAAGGCTTGGTTTGGCTTGAAAATTCAAGCTTTATTTCATGTTAGGCTTGATTTAGCTTGGGCTTCATGAAGCAGAGGCTTGGCTTGGCTTGATTTTTCGAGCTATTTCAAGCCAAGCTTTCAAGCTTCAAGCCAAACCCGTGAATCTCTAGTTGGAAGGGATGTTTCTTCTGCTATATGTTTGCCGCATAATATCCCTGCCATTAAGGTTAGATTTTTTCCCAATGGGTGGAATTGTGTTCTGCAAGGAGATAATAACAATTTTTGAGAAGGTTTAAAAATAATGGGTTTAGTTTTTAATAATCTATTGAAAATTGGGTACCATGATTGTGATGTCCAAAAAGGGACTGCTGCAGTACCTTCCGCATTATCCTCAATAATCTTGCGGAGTGTTTCTAAATCATTGATAATCTGCTTTGCCTGGATATTGTAAAGGCGTCAACAAATAAAAAAAAAACATTTGGATCATTGTGCCAAGAGCAAAAGACTTTGCATTTTGTATTTATTCTATTAGCAAATAAATCTATTTTAGGATAACCTAATTTATTAATTATTTGATAATAGTCAAAATCAGCAAGTTCCCATTCAGTGTCTTTATTAAAATTTCTAGATTGTCTAACTGCAATTTCATTATCTTTTGATGCAATATAGGAAGCAAGCAGCCAAATGTTTCTATATTCGCACCACTTCCAAAGTTTTTAGCAAGGTTATTTAGTTTTGGGAATTGTATGTCACCCATTTTATTTATTTAAGAGATAGGTGTTGTGTTATAGATACGTAACAAAATTTCACAATCTATTAATTAGTCTGCAAACAGCAAAGTCCAATAAAAACAGCTAATAATTCTAAGTAATTAATGTGATGTATTTTTTCGTCCTTATTCCACATTCGTTGAGTGACGTGTCCAGTGCAATATGCACCCTAATCTTGTTAGAGCGCATCTGAAAAAATCTCAAACTTAAACACAACTCGTCTAATTGGATTTTTTGTTGTGCTTATGTTATTAATCCACCATATAAAGTCTGTATGTAAATTTGTTGATAAAGACATGTTTTTTGTCAAAATTACCCTGAGTTCTACCCAATGCTAGAAATTTTTTCCTCTCAAATTGTTTTATATACAACCACCCGTAAGCTACAGCTGGACAGGCGGCTACGAGTTTCCCTAAAAACTGAACAAACTAGCGAATTTTTACCACCTTTTTGTTACTAATCATCTCCGTTTTGCTTAATAAATTGTTTTTCTTAGCTTCTGGTAATTCTAGAGTATAGCTTATTGAATCAATAATAAATCATAAATATATGCCCTACTTACTAGGTACTAATTTACACTTCTTATAATTTATGATAAGTCCAAGAATATTTAACCAGTTCGAAATTTTTGTACATCCTTAAAACATTGTTCAAGGGAATTACCAAAACATAATGTTGTCCAAGTAAAAAGTAAAAATATATCTTTCTTGTCTTAAGGTTACAACTTTCATAATTTGTGTAAAAACAAACGGCCTTGTTAATATATCAAAAGGCAAAGAGTAAACTCATATAATTTATTCTCGAAACTAAGTCTCAAAAATTTTTAGTAACTTTTTGCAACCGGTACTAAAAAATATGCCTCTTTTAAATCAAATGTACACATTTAAGCTCTGGGGTATAATAACTTCGTTGCTGTTCTAATATCTTCCATTTTAAAATGATTGATATTTATAATTTTATTTTATTTCTTAAAATTAGGAATAAATTTATTAGTACCATCTCGCTTAGGTACCAAAAAATAACTTAATAATAATACATAATTTAACAGCACCAGTTTGCATCAGTCCTTGCATGGCTAATCGTAACTCTGGTAACTGAGGTTAAGGTTCCTTAGGCATAACTCTGTGTTACAGCTTTTATAAATGATAATTTATATCCTCTAACACATTTTAAAACAAATTAATTATTTGTAATTGTTTTCTAAATATTCAAATAATTTATTAGGCGTCCTGCACTCAGCATTGATGTATTTGTTAATTGTTCTGTCGACGATGGCGCTGATAGTTGGTTGCAGCTTTCTTGTAGTTTCCTCTGCTCGGTCTTGTCGTTCTTGTTGTTACTGCTCGCATTTGTTGAGCTGGTTTCTTTGCTTCCTCTCCGTTATATCGCCTCCAGCCCACCTGTTTGTACTGTTTAAGAGCCGGTGGGTGTTTCCAGTTTAAAATTTTCCGGACTATTTAATTTTTTGGCGGAGCGTAAGTTCTTATAATTTAGTGAACGTGTAATTGTTTGCGCTTCATTTATTTTTATCTATTAATTGATCACCAAAAAGGAAATCAGATTGTAAACAATAATTTGACAATTGTTCAAAAATAGTGGTCAGCGCTGGGGTAATAAAGTATTTTCTTGTAACCGAAAATTTATGGTGTAAATCTGTCGACAATTTCCCGGTATCGCTTAGTTTTTCTACCAATAAAATTTTATCCATTCTTTCCACCTCTTTAATTATGATAGTTAAGGCGGAACCAACGACTGACAAGCCTGACTCAAGATGGTTTTGAGTCCTTGTCAAATTTATATCTTTTTTTAACATAGTTTCCCCAACTGAGGAACAAATTTGGAAGTTAAGTTTGGGAGCTTCTAAAGGACAATCCCCGCCTCGCGCATGTTTTAATAGAAGCTCTTCTTTAAGTTCTGAAGATATACCTGTTCTGATCCACGATGTCCACCGTTTCTCTACATCGGGATGAAATTTAACTTGCACTCCTTAGTTACCATTGGGTCTTCTCCAAGTAACTCGTTTACCATGTCATACATCTCAGTACCAACCAAGCTAGCAGAACTTTGGCTGATCGGTGCTAATTATGTGCTGCTCTGAAACCATAAGCTCAGATTGCACCAGTCCTAAAAGTAATTAGGTGTTAAGTAATCTTTTATGTTGTAATTAGAACCAAACATCATTTGTAAACAGTTGCACACAGTCTACCTTGCTACAATAATTTGTATTAGTTTTGCGTTACTCGATAAACGAATAATGCAGATGCAGAATGGTGTCACCTTTCGTGTGCACTCCAGCTGCAAGCTGAATCATTTTGGTATATTATGCTATGCTAATTTATTGCAGATTGTTTCGCCATTAGTGTGAATTCCTACCATCCATAGTATCAGCTTTGTATCATTCTATAACCGAATAATAAGAAGCAGACTGGTGTCATTTCTCGTGTGTAATCTAGCTACAAGCAAAACTAATTTGGTAAATTACGAAATGCATAATTATTGTGGCCGGATTCACATTTTGTGTGAATTTATGCTACCGTAGTATCAGCTTTGAATCATTCGATAAACGAATGATAAGAAAGTACACTGGTGTCACCTCTCGTGTGCACTCTAGCTGCGAGCTGAACTACAGTCATACAAAAAAGTCTCCTTACGACAATAGTTTTAATGTATATTACGTTATTATAAATGTAAAATAAACAAATAATATACTTAATTTATTTTTATTATGGGGTAAACATTGAAAATATTCATAATTTCATGACAAACAAGTCTCCGTACGCTAACCAAAACATTTAAATAATAAGCCATTTATTTATGTTTCATAATGAAATATAATATTCGGATGGTTTTCCTTTGGTTTTTCCATCAGTAACTAAGCGATGAATCATTGAATCTACCAAATTTTTGGTCAATGATGGCATTATATTCCGTCGTATTTCTTGTAATTTATTTTAAATTCTTTTTTAGTTTATATTCTTATTTGTTTTAAGAATTTTCTGCACTTTCTCAATCTGGTTAAAGTCCGGAGACCGTGGGGAATAATTACGCATATGTTTAATTTTATACAGTAGCCATTCTCATAAGCCGCGAATTATTTGTCGAATTTGTGATGCATGAATTAAAATTGGCTGTTAAGGTCTTATTTTTCAGCACTTTGTTTTAAACTTGCTTTTAAAATATCTAGATAACCTTTGCTATCCATTAATAATTAATAATTAATAATTAATAATTAATAATTAATAATTAATAATTAATAATTAATAATTAATAATTAATAATTAATAATTAATAATTAATAATTAATAATTAATAATTAATAATTAATAATTAATAATTAATAATTAATAATTAATAATTAATAATTAATAATTAATAATTAATAATTAATAATTAATAATTAATAATTAATAATTAATAATTAATAATTAATAATTAATAATTAATAATTAATAATTAATAATTAATAATTAATAATTAATAATTAATAATTAATAATTAATAATTAATAATTAATAATTAATAATTAATAATTAATAATTAATAATTAATAATTAATAATTAATAATTAATAATTAATAATTAATAATTAATAATTAATAATTAATAATTAATAATTAATAATTAATAATTATTAATTAATAATTAATAATTAATAATTAATAATTAATAATTAATAATTAATAATTAATAATAATGATAATAATAATAATGATAATAATAATAATGATAATGACAATAATGATAATGATAATAATGATAATGATTATGATGAAAATAATGATGATAATAATGATAACGATAATAATGATAATGATAATGATAATAATGATAATAATGATAATAATGATAATAATGATAATGATAATAATGATAATGATAATAATGATAATCATAATAATGATAATGATAATAATCATAATAATGATAATAATGATAATAATGATAATAATAATAATGATAATGATGATAATGATAATAATGATAATGACAATAATGATAATGATAATAATGATAATAATGATAATGATTATAATGAAAATAATGATAATGATAATAATCATAACGATAATAATGATAATGATAATGATAATAATGATAATAATAATAATAATGATATTAATGATAATAATGATAATGATAATAATGATAATGATAATAATGATAATGATAATACTGATAATGATAATGTAAAGAACTGTTTTAGATGTAATTCAACAGTGAATTTCTGTAACTTAGTTACAATGAACAGTGTTAAGTGTTTACATTAAATTGTGTAAATAACGAGGACAGATTTGCGAAAAATTCATGAATCTCACTGAACTTGAACAACGATGTATGCGACGTGCGAAACAATTCAAGAACTTCACGGGATCTCATAGCTCAGTTGGTAGAGTGTCCGACTAGATATCGGAAGACCCTAATGATAATAATGATAATGATGATAATGATAATAATGATAATGATAATAATGATAATGATAATAATGATAATGATTATAATGATAATGATAATGATAATGATAATAATGATAATAATGATAATGATAATGATAATGATAATAATGATAATGATAATAATGATAATGATAATGATAATAATGATAATGATAATGAACTTTCAGAGTAGTATCACATGTGTTGCACATAGGGGCATCATCTCGACTAAGACGGTACCCATGAGTCAGACTTGTATGGCCCAGTCTCAGGCGATGGATCTTGACTTGATCACTTCTAATTAGATCACTTGGCATGAAAAATGGTGCAACCGACGGCTTAATGGTTTTAAGATGGTTCTGTACCCCATACCATGTACGCTGCCAAATAGCCAATACCTCTTTCTTCAGATGAAGATCTATGTCTGAAGATTTCAACATTATCACATCAACAGAGTCATTATCAGCGGCAGAACGTGCTGCCTCGTCAGCTATCTCGTTACCCCTAATCCCAACGTGACTTGGCACCCAAAGAAAAGAAATATCCTTCCCTACTTCATGAAGATGGATAGGATATTCTTGATAATTGAGTCAACGGTAAAAGGGTTTGAGATGGCTTTGAGGACGCTCAATGAATCGCTAACTACGAGGAACTTCCTAGAAGTTCGGGCGAACTCGCAGTAGCGTATAGCTTGCCAGATAGCATAGGACTCTGCTGTGTAAATAGATGTTATAAGAGGCATTGCCCATGAGCGGTGTGTGTTGTCGACAGCAATTGCGAAAGCATTACCATGGTGGATCTTAGAACCATCTGTGTAAATCACCATTGTGTTTCTGTATCCGTGCAGAACCTCTAGAAACTTTGACTGAAGCATTATCGGAGGACTGTTTGATTTATCGTACATAGATAGTTCGTAGTTAGTCCTAGCTAATGAAACTAACCATGGCGGTACTTCAGATTCCCCTACAGGAATCGATAATAGTATGTCAAAGTTTATTTGTTCTAGAAGCTCTTTCGCACGGATACCTGCTGGTCGGGTTTGAATTTGCCGTTGACTGCACCAATTCTAATACCGAAAGAATGTATTGAAGTTCTTGTGTTGCGGTAAAGACTTGATTTTAGAAATATAAAGCAGCAAAAACTTTTGTCGTTTTACGCCAAGCGGCGTCAGTCCTGACTCTGAATATAAATTTAATGTGGGGGTACTTAGGAACGCACCAAGAACGTAACGTAGGGCCTGGTTGTGGATTGTTTCTAGTCTACTTAGAGTTGTTCGTTTTGCCGAGGTGTAGACGACACACCCGTAGTCAATCTTGGACAGAACCTGAAATTGATACACCCGTCGTATAAGAGTTTTTGGTTCCGCCCCATTTTGTACCCGCCAACATTTTTACAATGTTGAGAGCTCTAAGACAAACAGTCCTTAACTCTTCAACATGTAATTTACAAGTTAATCTTCGATCAAAGATTAGTCCTAGGAATCTGACGCTACTAACGATTTTAATAGTATTTTCCCTCATAAAAAGAAGTGGTCCGTAATGTGATCGGTTTAGGTGGCAGAAGTGCATGCACTGGGTTTTCTCGGTGGAAAACTTGAATCCAATTTTGTCAGTTCTCTGTATGATGCTGTTAATTGCAGATTGTAAAGTTATGTTGATATCTCCCATCATCTTTCCAGAAAAGAAGATAGTGAAATCATCAACATACAGACACATACCTACAAGGCTGACAAAGAATACAAGCTCATTTACCGCAATGGCAAAAAGAGTAACGCTCAAAACAGAGCCTTGGCGTACTCCATTCTCTAATTGATGATAGAGATGTACCAACCCGAACTCAAAATTTGCGTTCTTCCAAAAATGAATTAATAAGTTGCGGCAAATTACCACGAAAACCCCAAATATGCAGCTTCTTAAGAACATGATACCGCCACGTCATATCATAGGCTTTCTCCAAATCAAAGAACACTGCAACCAAGTGTTCTTTGTTATTGATAGCGGTGAGAATTGCATCTTCCAGATATGCGAGATGATCAATAGTGGACCTGAATTTCCGAAACCCGGCTTGGTGTTCTGATAGAAGATGTTTGGTTTTCAGAATCCACATAAGACGGTTGTTGATAATTCCCTCGAATATCTTTCCGAAGCAAGACGTTAAACTAATCGGCCTATGATTAGACGGTATTGATAGATATTTACCGACTTTAGGGATAGATACAAAAATGGCTTCCTTCCACTTTTCAGGATACGAACCTTCTTGCCAGAGCATGTTGTACACGGAAAGCAAGTGTAGTTTGATTTCAAGGGTTAAATTTTTGAGCATATCGTTGGTAATTCTATCGAAGCCCGGAGATGAAGACTTTGATTGGCTGAGAGCGTATTCCAGTCCGATAAGTACAAATGCTGCATTGCAATGAAAAGTTTCAACTGTGCTGAAATCTAGCGGAACTTCATTGTCCGCCTTTGTGTTTTGAAACTCAGATTCATAATTAGAAAAACTGCTAGTGCTTTGGAACTGGTCGGCCATCATTTCAGCAATGGTGAATGAATCACGCCTAGAAGTCCCACCATCCAGTTTTAGACACGTTATACCTGTGGAATTACCATGCCCAGCGATGCGTTTAACCCTTGGCCAACACTCTTGTGTTGTAGTACTGGACGAAATGCCAGAAACATATTCGTTACAATATTTTCGCTTGCTTTTCATTATAAAACGACGTGTTAATGCTCTAGCGTTTTTAAACAGAATAAGGTTCTCCTGAGTGGGAATCCGTTTGAAGTGATTGAAAGCCATTTTTTTTTATCTCGGACCAACTCCTGTATTTCTCGGTTCCACCAGGGAACCGATCTTTTTCGAGCTTTTGACTTGCTTTGAAGGATTTCAGTTTCTGCTACAAAGAAAATGTTTTCTGTCAGTTCTGCTACATTTACATTGTTGTTATTAGTGATTGGACACGCGACAAAAGGAAAGGTGCATCCACTTCTCTACGTAGCAGGAGCCCAAGGATCTTTGCGCAATTCATCTCTCTTCGGGCAGTCAGCAATGTCATATCACGGCGTTGAAGGAAGGACAATTGAACCGTACCTCGAACCGGATAGATCCTATCTAATTTGAATGGTAAAAATTTCAAAAATAATAATAATAAAATAATACGTAGATTTGATGGAAGGCAAAAAAATTGAAGAAAACCTAAAATAATTCACGTCTTATAAGAGAATACCTCCTGTATAATAATAAAAATATGCTTAATCATCCCCCACGGTCTCCAAACTTTAACCAAATTGAGACAGTGAGGAAATTACTTAAAACAAATAAGAATGTGAAAAAAAAATTAATTACAAGAAAAATGGCAGAAAATAATGACATCTGTGACCAAAAATTTGGTATATTCAATGACTCGTCGCTTAGTTACTGGTAGAAAAACCAAAAGAAACCATCCAAATATTATATTTCTTTATGAAACATAAAAGAATGGTTAATTATTTAAATGTTTTAGTTATCGTACGGAGGCTTTTTGTCATGAAATTATGAATACTTTCAAAGTTTACCCCATTATATAAATAATTTAAGTATATTATTCGTTTATGTTATATTTATAATAACGTAATATACTGCGTTTCTTTTGGATTAAAAGAAAATTAAATATATTGGGTTTTAAACTGCTTTGTTCATAAAATACATTAAAACTATTGTCGTACGGAGACTTTTTTGTATGACTGTATGTATGTATATACTAGCAAGTAATTGACTACTCCTGTACCCTCCTCTTATTTTAAAAATTACAATTGTGAACTATCATTTACCTTGGTCTGACTCCGAGTCTTCCTCTGACGATGAACTGTAGCTATCATCGTATACATTCTCGATTTTCTTTTCTATTTTTCTTAACTTTTTCATAAAGGACGCTTTGTCTTGACGTTTCCTTTTCCACAAGACAGCGTAATGAAGAAACTTTCAGTAAACGGAATATTAGTGAGAAGGACGTAATTGATTAAATTTTGTTTTTAATTTTATACTAAACTTGTGACCAATGTTAGGTCAGATAATGATTTTCGTTATCTGGATAACAGATAAAAGATAAATTTGCGCAATATATATAGATAAGGATAACAGATACTTTACATGTTATGTAGATAAAAATTTTAGATAAGAGATAAGATACCTGAAAAGTAAGCAACCGTGATTTCTTACAATACTTTCTTTAATTGTTTATGCTTGATTGATACGCTTTGTGAAAAGCAAACAAAAAATATTCAGTGTGCATATTTATTTAATAACATACAAAACAAAGATAGACACTATTCTAAAAATATCTATGTACATATTTTTTTATAATAGTAAATTATTGTTTTTTAAAAACAGTACTTTCTCAAAATTAATATCAGACAGGCGATTGCGTCTTGGTGTGAGAATTTACCCGCCTACACTGAAAAGCCTTTCAACGGGACCAGAGCTTGGAATAGAAGTACTATACTTCAAGAAAATTATTTTTACTGCAGGGTATTTATTTAAACATTCTAAATTATTCTTGCTTTTATCATCTAAAAAGGATGTTGACAGTATAGGGTCGTCTTTCTCTTCCATTATGCTAAAAATAATACAAAATCAAAATACTGACCGTAAACTGACAGGTTAGTTTATAAAATAATGAAAATATGAAATATTAGAATTAAAATGCATTAACTTAAACACTGTTTTATATTATTTACTTGCATAAAATTAAGCATATAAAAATGCCAGTAAGTGAATATTTTCATAAATAATATTGTTCAGTATTGCTCACGAATTACAATTACACGTCACAACATCACAAGTAAGTTTACGCAGGCAGACACACCGGCGACGGAGAACACACGATACAGCACACGGCGCTATGCGATGCGGCAGGTTGTCCTTGTCCTAACTTGCTAAATAGTATTTTGATTTGAGTATAGATGGAACTAACATAAATAATGATTATCTTATCTTTCTTCTGCATGTTATAAAACAGATAAGATAATAGATATTAATTTTTAAAATATCTAGATATTAGATAATAGATACTAACTACGTTATCTAGATAAAATTTTAGATAATGTTATCTAGATAAGCACAACACTGCTTGTGACTTAATCGTACCGGCTAGCGGTGACAAACATTATTAATGTCTTTTCCTCCCATATAAATGACAGTGTCGTAAGAAAATTAGTGTATTTCACAAGATTTTAAAATAATTGGTAGGTCATTTACATATATATACAGGGTGTATCAAGATAATGGAACAGTGCCGTTTATTCGTGTATGTGAAAAGATACAGAAAAAAGTGAGTAGGATATTTTGTAAGAGATAGAAGGGGACACATTTTAACATAAACTTTATTATCATAAATCCAGTAATACTCAAACTACAGGGCAATATTATATTTTTTTAAATAGCATTATATATATTTTATTAACTCATTAAATAGAGAATTTTGTTCTGAATTCAACGATATAATAATATCATACCCTTACATTGCGAAAAATTTGATAAAAATTAATTCAGTATTTTATTTCTACTGTATCTAAGTAATCTGAGCAAACATTCAATCAATAAAACAAAAAAAATATTTTAAAAGTTAAATTTATTACCAAAATCGTAGCTTACTTGAATGTAATAAAACTAAAATAAATTTTATTTTATTTTATTGATTGAATATTTGCTCAGATTATTTAGATAAAGTAGAAATGAAATAATAAATTTAAATTAATTTTTATCAAATTTTTCGCAATGTAAGGGTATGATATTATTATATCGTTGAATTCAGACCAAAATTCTCTATTTAACGAGTTAATAAAACATATATAATGCTATTTAAAAAAATATAATATTGCCCTGTAGTATGAGTACCACTGGATTTACGACACTCTCATTTATATGGGAGGAAAAGACATTAATAATGTTGTCACCGCTAGCCGGTACGATTATGTCACAACCAGTGTTGTGCTTTTATATATATATAAGGAAAAGCACTGGTACTAAAGCACTTTCCTATGGCACTCTTAATTCAATAATTAATTTATCGGAATAAACATTATTAAATTTAATACTTTGTATTCTATCGAGTAAGTATTTCGAATCCAATTCAAAGCTTTGAACTTTATTTTATATTTATTTAATTTTGCAACTAAAATATCCCTATCTATTGTTTCAAATGCTCTTTTTAAATCAAGGAGATCAGCACATATAATGTTTCCATCACCAATTGAATATTTTCATTCGTGTGACAAGTAAGGATTCACCAAGCCAAGCTACTCGGCTTGATATGAGAAAGATGATTGGCTTGACTTTAAACTTCATGGTTTTTTAAATGTTAGGCCTGACTTGGCTTAGGCTTGGTGAAAACAAAGCTTGGCTAGGCTTAAAAACTTCAAGCTTTAAATTTTTTTGGCTTGGTTTGATTTTTAAGCTTTTTCAAACTTTCAAGCTTTATAATGCTCATACACGAAATCATTTACGAACGCAGACTAATAGTTTTATATTTCATGTTTTTATTTCCACAGTATGTATATAATATATGAATCTTAAAATTTTAAACCAGTAAGTAGAAGGCTGTATCAAGATTTGTATGTCAATATTCGGTGTGAATTAAATCTGATGTATCGATGTTTTAGAATATGGATGTATCAATATATCGTATGTGCACGAAAGTATCGATATGATATATCGATGTTTCATTGTATCGTTGTAACAATAAATAAATCACGTTTTGTTTTACATAAATTTGTTATGATACAATGGGGTCATTTCACGTTTTCTGAATTATTTTTTTCTTGACAGATTAGGTCAAATTAAATATGTAGGTGTATGTTTCATATCTTACAAGTCTTTTGAATCAGAGATATGACTTTTTAAAAGTTGCGTTTAATTTCAAATATTTTAACGGCTAACGACATAGTTTCACGGATACAACAGTCGAGCTCTACCTGTTTAATTTGGAACTATGATTGTTTGGTTTGGTATTTATATAAATAAATGTTTTATTTACATATCTTATACTGCACTAGTACTTTTAAAAAAATAGAAAGTAATAATAATCTTCTCTCTTGTATATTTTGCTGTCAGCTGTTACAATTTTAAGATAGATTGTGGAGCGTAATTAGAAATCTGTGTGAGAGAAATGTCATTGTGTGAGTATGAACTGTGTCGTTACAAATTTAGTCGGTGTTTACAACCGCGAAAGGGTATTAGCAAATTTATTAATAAAAAGTCGAATATTTCAAATTATTTTATATTAATATATTTATTAAATGGGATGGATTTCATAATTTTATAAAAAAAAATCAACATTTTTTTAATGATCCCGTTGAAAAATAACTGTACGTAAAGACGAATTAAAACAGTAAAATATAATAATAAGTAAAATATAATAATATTGAATTGTACATTTCATTCAATCATTTTATTTTTGAGACTAAATAATCAATATAATTTTATTATCTTTATAATTTTTTTATTCACTACATTCGTTCAAGTTTTATGATTTATGCATGATTTTAACTTGATTTGATTGTACTTTTATAATGTTCATAATAGTATTTTCACTTGAAATACCCTCCCAATAAATTCCAAAGGAATACATAATTTTGGAATATACAATGGGATGAAACAGAGAATGAAACTGACAACCCCCGCCCCCCTTTTAAAATACATTTGGAAATCATAAAGTTTTACAGGCGGGAATTTCCTCGAAATTTTGTATGTTCGTGAGATAAATATTCGTCTCTTTCTATTTTTAAGGCTATAAAAATTGTATTGATTTTCATAAAGGAATCATGTAAGTACATAAACATAATTATCTACTGTAATTATTTCCAATCTTTAAAAAGCACAAAAGTTACGGATTTGTCGTCATTACCGAAATTTTCCAATAAAAGCAGATTGACATCCTCAGAACTAGGTAATAATCCGAGATTATATATTTGTTTCTTTAACTCGTATTTATGTAAACAATGAGTAATTGGTCAAAGGACTATTTAAGAGGGGATACTCCATTTATCGGATTACATTTTTATTTCTATATTATACTATTCTCAGAAAAGGTCTTTTTATTAGGGATAAACTGTGGGCTCTGACAAAAAAAAAACTCAACATTTGCGGACCATTTAACAAAATACAACTATGATATTTATCATCATAGCTTAGGCAGTATGTCACTCAATTTACCTTGCGTGTTGAGTATTTTATTACTTCTTATAATATTTATTTTGCTTTATATTATTATTCCAATTACTTAATAATTTAAGTATTTAATTAATTAGTTTTTATATAAACTACTTATAGCTTAACAATAAATTTAGAATTAGTACCATTTTTGATCATATATTTAATATTAATGTATCATTCAATTTATCATTCTTTTCCAATATCTATAAATTTATTTTTTTACTTGATTGTGTGCGCGAACTAGTGTGCGATTTGTTGGATCAGATTGTAAAAATACTAGATCTGTGCATTATGAAGATGATGAAAGGTATACTTTCTCATTTACAAATGTTTGAATCCAACTACATTGTAGAGAAACCCAGTTCTTAGTAATAAATTATTTATGCCGAAGCAATGAAAAAGTCCGTAACCGCCATAAAAATACGGTTTTGTCAGCTTCGTTAACAATTATTATAAAAAACTTGAAAAAGTTCGTTTTTAACCAAGCTACTTGACCGTCGAAAATTCAAGCTTTTTTAATGTTAAGCTTGGTTTGGCTTGGGCTTGATGAAACAGAAGCTTGGCTTGGCTTGAAAAATCAAGATTTTTTAAGCCAAGCCAAATTCTTCCACATTAACAGTTCTCCTTACTTTTTATGTAAGAATAACAACGGAAGTCCCCCGGAAGATAATGTACAATGTCCTTAGCACTACTAACGAAATAACTATTAAATATACTAACCATTTCAAACACATTGTCTTATTTACTATTAGTGCATGTAACAGATTTGATATTGTTGTCTTTGTTATTGATCGATGTTAGATTTTTTTAATGTTTTCCACATTACCTTACAATTCCTTGTACATTTATCTATTTTGTTCCAATAATACCTTTGGTTCTCTTTTTTTTACTTGCAATATTTTTTATATTTTTATATACATACATTTCAATCTACACTTCTGTTAATAGAAGAAAATTATTTGTATGCCAATTTCCTTTCAATTATTGCATTTTTTACTGTATTATTAACCAACCTTTATTATATTTTAAACTTTTAGTTATATTTTGTGTACAGTTTAAATAGCACATTTTTAAATTATTATATAAATTACCAAAATATTGAATAATTTATTTTATTTCATATTTCCAGTTGCGTTGTATGACTCTCAGCTAACAAATTAGTATTTATGTATTTGTGTACCTAACATCTTTGTTTAAATTCTCAATACCTAGTAATGTAACGTAGACTAAACTATGATGTGTTATTTTTGGAGTTCTTTTAACCTTATAACATACACTAAAATATGTATAAATTTGTTATGATACAATGGGGTCATTTCACGTTTTCTGAATTATTTTTTTCTTGACAGATTAGGTCAAATTAAATATGTAGGTGTATGTTTCATATCTTACAAGTCTTTTGAATCAGAGATATGACTTTTTAAAAGTTGCGTTTAATTTCAAATATTTTAACGGCTAACGACATAGTTTCACGGATACAACAGTCGAGCTCTACCTGTTTAATTTGGAACTATGATTGTTTGGTTTGGTATTTATATAAATAAATGTTTTATTTACATATCTTATACTGCACTAGTACTTTTAAAAAAATAGAAAGTAATAATAATCTTCTCTCTTGTATATTTTGCTGTCAGCTGTTACAATTTTAAGATAGATTGTGGAGCGTAATTAGAAATCTGTGTGAGAGAAATGTCATTGTGTGAGTATGAACTGTGTCGTTACAAATTTAGTCGGTGTTTACAACCGCGAAAGGGTATTAGCAAATTTATTAATAAAAAGTCGAATATTTCAAATTATTTTATATTAATATATTTATTAAATGGGATGGATTTCATAATTTTATAAAAAAAAATCAACATTTTTTTAATGATCCCGTTGAAAAATAACTGTACGTAAAGACGAATTAAAACAGTAAAATATAATAATAAGTAAAATATAATAATATTGAATTGTACATTTCATTCAATCATTTTATTTTTGAGACTAAATAATCAATATAATTTTATTATCTTTATAATTTTTTTATTCACTACATTCGTTCAAGTTTTATGATTTATGCATGATTTTAACTTGATTTGATTGTACTTTTATAATGTTCATAATAGTATTTTCACTTGAAATACCCTCCCAATAAATTCCAAAGGAATACATAATTTTGGAATATACAATGGGATGAAACAGAGAATGAAACTGACAACCCCCGCCCCCCTTTTAAAATACATTTGGAAATCATAAAGTTTTACAGGCGGGAATTTCCTCGAAATTTTGTATGTTCGTGAGATAAATATTCGTCTCTTTCTATTTTTAAGGCTATAAAAATTGTATTGATTTTCTTAAAGGAATCATGTAAGTACATAAACATAATTATCTACTGTAATTATTTCCAATCTTTAAAAAGCACAAAAGTTACGGATTTGTCGTCATTACCGAAATTTTCCAATAAAAGCAGATTGACATCCTCAGAACTAGGTAATAATCCGAGATTATATATTTGTTTCTTTAACTCGTATTTATGTAAACAATGAGTAATTGGTCAAAGGACTATTTAAGAGGGGATACTCCATTTATCGGATTACATTTTTATTTCTATATTATACTATTCTCAGAAAAGGTCTTTTTATTAGGGATAAACTGTGGGCTCTGACAAAAAAAAAACTCAACATTTGCGGACCATTTAACAAAATACAACTATGATATTTATCATCATAGCTTAGGCAGTATGTCACTCAATTTACCTTGCGTGTTGAGTATTTTATTACTTCTTATAATATTTATTTTGCTTTATATTATTATTCCAATTACTTAATAATTTAAGTATTTAATTAATTAGTTTTTATATAAACTACTTATAGCTTAACAATAAATTTAGAATTAGTACCATTTTTGATCATATATTTAATATTAATGTATCATTCAATTTATCATTCTTTTCCAATATCTATAAATTTATTTTTTTACTTGATTGTGTGCGCGAACTAGTGTGCGATTTGTTGGATCAGATTGTAAAAATACTAGATCTGTGCATTATGAAGATGATGAAAGGTATACTTTCTCATTTACAAATGTTTGAATCCAACTACATTGTAGAGAAACCCAGTTCTTAGTAATAAATTATTTATGCCGAAGCAATGAAAAAGTCCGTAACCGCCATAAAAATACGGTTTTGTCAGCTTCGTTAACAATTATTATAAAAAACTTGAAAAAGTTCGTTTTTAACCAAGCTACTTGACCGTCGAAAATTCAAGCTTTTTTAATGTTAAGCTTGGTTTGGCTTGGGCTTGATGAAACAGAAGCTTGGCTTGGCTTGAAAAATCAAGATTTTTTAAGCCAAGCCAAATTCTTCCACATTAACAGTTCTCCTTACTTTTTATGTAAGAATAACAACGGAAGTCCCCCGGAAGATAATGTACAATGTCCTTAGCACTACTAACGAAATAACTATTAAATATACTAACCATTTCAAACACATTGTCTTATTTACTATTAGTGCATGTAACAGATTTGATATTGTTGTCTTTGTTATTGATCGATGTTAGATTTTTTTAATGTTTTCCACATTACCTTACAATTCCTTGTACATTTATCTATTTTGTTCCAATAATACCTTTGGTTCTCTTTTTTTTACTTGCAATATTTTTTATATTTTTATATACATACATTTCAATCTACACTTCTGTTAATAGAAGAAAATTATTTGTATGCCAATTTCCTTTCAATTATTGCATTTTTTACTGTATTATTAACCAACCTTTATTATATTTTAAACTTTTAGTTATATTTTGTGTACAGTTTAAATAGCACATTTTTAAATTATTATATAAATTACCAAAATATTGAATAATTTATTTTATTTCATATTTCCAGTTGCGTTGTATGACTCTCAGCTAACAAATTAGTATTTATGTATTTGTGTACCTAACATCTTTGTTTAAATTCTCAATACCTAGTAATGTAACGTAGACTAAACTATGATGTGTTATTTTTGGAGTTCTTTTAACCTTATAACATACACTAAAATATGTATAAATTTGTTATGATACAATGGGGTCATTTCACGTTTTCTGAATTATTTTTTTCTTGACAGATTAGGTCAAATTAAATATGTAGGTGTATGTTTCATATCTTACAAGTCTTTTGAATCAGAGATATGACTTTTTAAAAGTTGCGTTTAATTTCAAATATTTTAACGGCTAACGACATAGTTTCACGGATACAACAGTCGAGCTCTACCTGTTTAATTTGGAACTATGATTGTTTGGTTTGGTATTTATATAAATAAATGTTTTATTTACATATCTTATACTGCACTAGTACTTTTAAAAAAATAGAAAGTAATAATAATCTTCTCTCTTGTATATTTTGCTGTCAGCTGTTACAATTTTAAGATAGATTGTGGAGCGTAATTAGAAATCTGTGTGAGAGAAATGTCATTGTGTGAGTATGAACTGTGTCGTTACAAATTTAGTCGGTGTTTACAACCGCGAAAGGGTATTAGCAAATTTATTAATAAAAAGTCGAATATTTCAAATTATTTTATATTAATATATTTATTAAATGGGATGGATTTCATAATTTTATAAAAAAAAATCAACATTTTTTTAATGATCCCGTTGAAAAATAACTGTACGTAAAGACGAATTAAAACAGTAAAATATAATAATAAGTAAAATATAATAATATTGAATTGTACATTTCATTCAATCATTTTATTTTTGAGACTAAATAATCAATATAATTTTATTATCTTTATAATTTTTTTATTCACTACATTCGTTCAAGTTTTATGATTTATGCATGATTTTAACTTGATTTGATTGTACTTTTATAATGTTCATAATAGTATTTTCACTTGAAATACCCTCCCAATAAATTCCAAAGGAATACATAATTTTGGAATATACAATGGGATGAAACAGAGAATGAAACTGACAACCCCCGCCCCCCTTTTAAAATACATTTGGAAATCATAAAGTTTTACAGGCGGGAATTTCCTCGAAATTTTGTATGTTCGTGAGATAAATATTCGTCTCTTTCTATTTTTAAGGCTATAAAAATTGTATTGATTTTCATAAAGGAATCATGTAAGTACATAAACATAATTATCTACTGTAATTATTTCCAATCTTTAAAAAGCACAAAAGTTACGGATTTGTCGTCATTACCGAAATTTTCCAATAAAAGCAGATTGACATCCTCAGAACTAGGTAATAATCCGAGATTATATATTTGTTTCTTTAACTCGTATTTATGTAAACAATGAGTAATTGGTCAAAGGACTATTTAAGAGGGGATACTCCATTTATCGGATTACATTTTTATTTCTATATTATACTATTCTCAGAAAAGGTCTTTTTATTAGGGATAAACTGTGGGCTCTGACAAAAAAAAAACTCAACATTTGCGGACCATTTAACAAAATACAACTATGATATTTATCATCATAGCTTAGGCAGTATGTCACTCAATTTACCTTGCGTGTTGAGTATTTTATTACTTCTTATAATATTTATTTTGCTTTATATTATTATTCCAATTACTTAATAATTTAAGTATTTAATTAATTAGTTTTTATATAAACTACTTATAGCTTAACAATAAATTTAGAATTAGTACCATTTTTGATCATATATTTAATATTAATGTATCATTCAATTTATCATTCTTTTCCAATATCTATAAATTTATTTTTTTACTTGATTGTGTGCGCGAACTAGTGTGCGATTTGTTGGATCAGATTGTAAAAATACTAGATCTGTGCATTATGAAGATGATGAAAGGTATACTTTCTCATTTACAAATGTTTGAATCCAACTACATTGTAGAGAAACCCAGTTCTTAGTAATAAATTATTTATGCCGAAGCAATGAAAAAGTCCGTAACCGCCATAAAAATACGGTTTTGTCAGCTTCGTTAACAATTATTATAAAAAACTTGAAAAAGTTCGTTTTTAACCAAGCTACTTGACCGTCGAAAATTCAAGCTTTTTTAATGTTAAGCTTGGTTTGGCTTGGGCTTGATGAAACAGAAGCTTGGCTTGGCTTGAAAAATCAAGATTTTTTAAGCCAAGCCAAATTCTTCCACATTAACAGTTCTCCTTACTTTTTATGTAAGAATAACAACGGAAGTCCCCCGGAAGATAATGTACAATGTCCTTAGCACTACTAACGAAATAACTATTAAATATACTAACCATTTCAAACACATTGTCTTATTTACTATTAGTGCATGTAACAGATTTGATATTGTTGTCTTTGTTATTGATCGATGTTAGATTTTTTTAATGTTTTCCACATTACCTTACAATTCCTTGTACATTTATCTATTTTGTTCCAATAATACCTTTGGTTCTCTTTTTTTTACTTGCAATATTTTTTATATTTTTATATACATACATTTCAATCTACACTTCTGTTAATAGAAGAAAATTATTTGTATGCCAATTTCCTTTCAATTATTGCATTTTTTACTGTATTATTAACCAACCTTTATTATATTTTAAACTTTTAGTTATATTTTGTGTACAGTTTAAATAGCACATTTTTAAATTATTATATAAATTACCAAAATATTGAATAATTTATTTTATTTCATATTTCCAGTTGCGTTGTATGACTCTCAGCTAACAAATTAGTATTTATGTATTTGTGTACCTAACATCTTTGTTTAAATTCTCAATACCTAGTAATGTAACGTAGACTAAACTATGATGTGTTATTTTTGGAGTTCTTTTAACCTTATAACATACACTAAAATATGTATAAATTTGTTATGATACAATGGGGTCATTTCACGTTTTCTGAATTATTTTTTTCTTGACAGATTAGGTCAAATTAAATATGTAGGTGTATGTTTCATATCTTACAAGTCTTTTGAATCAGAGATATGACTTTTTAAAAGTTGCGTTTAATTTCAAATATTTTAACGGCTAACGACATAGTTTCACGGATACAACAGTCGAGCTCTACCTGTTTAATTTGGAACTATGATTGTTTGGTTTGGTATTTATATAAATAAATGTTTTATTTACATATCTTATACTGCACTAGTACTTTTAAAAAAATAGAAAGTAATAATAATCTTCTCTCTTGTATATTTTGCTGTCAGCTGTTACAATTTTAAGATAGATTGTGGAGCGTAATTAGAAATCTGTGTGAGAGAAATGTCATTGTGTGAGTATGAACTGTGTCGTTACAAATTTAGTCGGTGTTTACAACCGCGAAAGGGTATTAGCAAATTTATTAATAAAAAGTCGAATATTTCAAATTATTTTATATTAATATATTTATTAAATGGGATGGATTTCATAATTTTATAAAAAAAAATCAACATTTTTTTAATGATCCCGTTGAAAAATAACTGTACGTAAAGACGAATTAAAACAGTAAAATATAATAATAAGTAAAATATAATAATATTGAATTGTACATTTCATTCAATCATTTTATTTTTGAGACTAAATAATCAATATAATTTTATTATCTTTATAATTTTTTTATTCACTACATTCGTTCAAGTTTTATGATTTATGCATGATTTTAACTTGATTTGATTGTACTTTTATAATGTTCATAATAGTATTTTCACTTGAAATACCCTCCCAATAAATTCCAAAGGAATACATAATTTTGGAATATACAATGGGATGAAACAGAGAATGAAACTGACAACCCCCGCCCCCCTTTTAAAATACATTTGGAAATCATAAAGTTTTACAGGCGGGAATTTCCTCGAAATTTTGTATGTTCGTGAGATAAATATTCGTCTCTTTCTATTTTTAAGGCTATAAAAATTGTATTGATTTTCATAAAGGAATCATGTAAGTACATAAACATAATTATCTACTGTAATTATTTCCAATCTTTAAAAAGCACAAAAGTTACGGATTTGTCGTCATTACCGAAATTTTCCAATAAAAGCAGATTGACATCCTCAGAACTAGGTAATAATCCGAGATTATATATTTGTTTCTTTAACTCGTATTTATGTAAACAATGAGTAATTGGTCAAAGGACTATTTAAGAGGGGATACTCCATTTATCGGATTACATTTTTATTTCTATATTATACTATTCTCAGAAAAGGTCTTTTTATTAGGGATAAACTGTGGGCTCTGACAAAAAAAAAACTCAACATTTGCGGACCATTTAACAAAATACAACTATGATATTTATCATCATAGCTTAGGCAGTATGTCACTCAATTTACCTTGCGTGTTGAGTATTTTATTACTTCTTATAATATTTATTTTGCTTTATATTATTATTCCAATTACTTAATAATTTAAGTATTTAATTAATTAGTTTTTATATAAACTACTTATAGCTTAACAATAAATTTAGAATTAGTACCATTTTTGATCATATATTTAATATTAATGTATCATTCAATTTATCATTCTTTTCCAATATCTATAAATTTATTTTTTTACTTGATTGTGTGCGCGAACTAGTGTGCGATTTGTTGGATCAGATTGTAAAAATACTAGATCTGTGCATTATGAAGATGATGAAAGGTATACTTTCTCATTTACAAATGTTTGAATCCAACTACATTGTAGAGAAACCCAGTTCTTAGTAATAAATTATTTATGCCGAAGCAATGAAAAAGTCCGTAACCGCCATAAAAATACGGTTTTGTCAGCTTCGTTAACAATTATTATAAAAAACTTGAAAAAGTTCGTTTTTAACCAAGCTACTTGACCGTCGAAAATTCAAGCTTTTTTAATGTTAAGCTTGGTTTGGCTTGGGCTTGATGAAACAGAAGCTTGGCTTGGCTTGAAAAATCAAGATTTTTTAAGCCAAGCCAAATTCTTCCACATTAACAGTTCTCCTTACTTTTTATGTAAGAATAACAACGGAAGTCCCCCGGAAGATAATGTACAATGTCCTTAGCACTACTAACGAAATAACTATTAAATATACTAACCATTTCAAACACATTGTCTTATTTACTATTAGTGCATGTAACAGATTTGATATTGTTGTCTTTGTTATTGATCGATGTTAGATTTTTTTAATGTTTTCCACATTACCTTACAATTCCTTGTACATTTATCTATTTTGTTCCAATAATACCTTTGGTTCTCTTTTTTTTACTTGCAATATTTTTTATATTTTTATATACATACATTTCAATCTACACTTCTGTTAATAGAAGAAAATTATTTGTATGCCAATTTCCTTTCAATTATTGCATTTTTTACTGTATTATTAACCAACCTTTATTATATTTTAAACTTTTAGTTATATTTTGTGTACAGTTTAAATAGCACATTTTTAAATTATTATATAAATTACCAAAATATTGAATAATTTATTTTATTTCATATTTCCAGTTGCGTTGTATGACTCTCAGCTAACAAATTAGTATTTATGTATTTGTGTACCTAACATCTTTGTTTAAATTCTCAATACCTAGTAATGTAACGTAGACTAAACTATGATGTGTTATTTTTGGAGTTCTTTTAACCTTATAACATACACTAAAATCATTAAAAATTACATAGCCAGCAAGAGTTTGAGATGTATTTTTAATACTTGTGTACTCGTTGGTTTACTAACTAATTGTTTGTTTATGTCCATTCGTATCTATTGCACTTTTAATTGTTTTTAATTGTTTACTTGGCATGCACCGCAGGTGCTTAGATTATTGGTGATAGGCTTAATGATTACATGGTTTACAATATACTACTTATAAGTAAATTACAATACTTTTACATTTTGTGGTACATTTGTATATTTTTTAAGTATTTAATTGTGGTCTCGGTTTCGCTGGTTAGGCATCTCTGGAGAGTGGCTGGAGGTTATATATAGTACACTGGAGCAGTAGGTGTCCACTGTTCTGCTGTATGTTGCAGGTTTCACAGAATATGAGTTCTTCTCGTCTTAAGGGGGAGTTTGAATGAAGAGGGTTGCATAAGCAAAAAAATCATTTTTTGTTCGTGTCCCCTCGCGATTGTAATAAAAAATAATGAATATTTATTAAAATTTTGTAAATTATATTATTATGTTTGTGTCCTAAAACCATTTTGGTTCAAAAAATACAACGGATATGAAAAAAAAATAATTCATTTCCGGTTTATAACTTAAAATACGTAGATCAAATCATTTTCAGGACACATTTTAATAAAAACCATAAACAAATATATAAATTTTATAAAAGTGTATGCAACAGGTTTTGAAACGACGCGAACGAAAAAATTACCAAAACAGATTTATTTGACTGCCGCGGCACTGAAAAATAGTTTGGGCATTACCTTACACATGTCAGCACTAGAAATGTCGGTAATGCAGTTCGGAATGTAAACATTGAAGTTCTACCTGACTAAGCATGACATTTTTGTAATTTGATTTACAATCTTTTATTACTGCGGCTATTTCCATAAATGGTTTCTTAGAGAAAATAAATGTAAGCTAAAAATGTAAGAGAAATTTGTCTCGAAATATTCTATTGTGAACAATTCAAAACATATATTATTAACAATTAGCGATTTTTAGTAAAAGTATTGTTTCACTAAATACATGAAATCAAGTAATAACAAGAAATAATATATTTTAAGGCAATTGAAATTTCTTTTATGGTATCAGCTCTAACATGGTCAAACTTCATTCTTGAATTTGTATGTTAAATACAGACTCAGTCTTTTTAGTTTTAGAAAAATATTTATATCACGATGACTGTAGTTTCGCTATCACAGTAACATCATCATAAATAAAGTTTAAAGTTAAGTAGATTTTCACTCAATTAGTAATTGATATGTAATCAATTAACCATCATTGTGAATGTTTTTTCAGAATGGTAAAATTATTGATTATGCAATAATTAAATATGAAATAATAATAATAATTAATAATAATGCAATAATATTAAATAATTCAAACTATTTACAAAAAAAAGTTTGAAGTTAAGTAGTTTTTCACTCAGTAAATGATATGTAATCAAAAGGTAAAATTATTGATTATAGAATAATTATTTTTTGTCCCTCAAAGTTACATGTATCGGATAGAAAATTTGATATTCTTTAATATTTGTAATAACATACACACACACACATACACATAGGCATCATTGTAAAAATGTTAAAATCGGATTCTAGTGATTTTAAAACGTGCTTATTTACTAAAATCTGGATATTCGATATTTAGCATGTATCTAATACTTCTCGTAACTAGAGATAAAAATCATTTCTGTCACTTTCTTGGATTTTTCTTTGACGCGCCAACCTTTGAATCGACGATATTCATCTTTATATTTCTCGTAGCGTCATGTAAGCAACAAATTCAGAGTTGATAGACAGTCAGGCCTATTATGTGAGTCGGTGGTTAGTTTTTATGAACTGGTTAAAAATATTATCCAATAGCTATTGATTTGATAAATAAAAATCCAATTTTTATATATATCAATATTTTAGATTGATTCAATTTTTTAACCAGTATTTAACTACTGAGTTACAGAATAGGCCCGAGTAAATGATAGAATTATCAATAACAGCTTCCATTATTTTTGGTTAAAAATTTAGGAAATTTCTGAGACGACAATTATCAATAAATATTTTAATTGTTTCATTTGTTTCCTTACAAATGGTATGTCGATTATCTGTTTATTTTGTATGCCATTCAATTACATCGGATTATTATAATTTTCTTTTTTAAAAAGTAACAATTTCGCAAGATTAAAAAAAATTGTATGCATCTCATATGAAAATGCATGTTTTCAGTCCTTATACGATTACAGCCCCCCGCTTCGCCTCGTAATGTTAAAATCGGATTCTAGGGATCTTAACACGTGCTCATGACGATATGCGATTTTTAGCATGATGAGAGATGTATACTCCTATACGGTGGTGAGAGGTAAAAAGTAGACATTCATAATGCCATGAGTTGGTCAAAAAGTGTCGAATAATCTCGACTGTAACTCAGTCGTTATTTTTAAACAACTGGTTAAAAAAATTATCCAATAGATATTGATTTGACAACTAAAAATCCAATTTTTTGTTATATATTAACATACATGATTGGTTAAAGATTATAACCAGTCACTATAAATTAACGACTGAGTTACAGAATAGACTCGTAAATCTTGAACAAGTCTCGGTATGATTTTTGTAATTATTCATAACTCTATCTGCCTATCGCGTGATTATGTAAAACAGTTTTAATTTCTACTAAAAGTGTAAGTTCTTTAGGTTTGTCAACAAATAAATAAAGTTTTCAGCTATAATTCTTTATTTTCATCGTACAACTAAATTGAAGATGACTCAGTCCACCGCGCACATCCAAGCTGCATTTATTTTATTAATCAAATAGGTGCGTCCCTCAGCTGCCTCAACTTATGAGAAAAATTATGGGCATATAGTTAAATGACTGGCAAACGAAATATGTTCTATCATAAAAAATGTTTATTTGATTAAAAGCTACATTTTTATATATGTTTACTCATTACGCATGTAATATGAAGTAGTATTGCTTTAAAAGAAGATATTCATAAATATTTTCCTAGAATATGAATATGGATTTATACTAGAAAGCCCTACTATCACTTTGTATACTATATAACCAACAAAAAGTTAGGAGTTTCCGCACATAAACAGCATAACTCAGGCACCCGCACACCTGTATAGAAAACATTACGTGGCTATTTTGTAATCCTTGTAAAGCTCATTATGGCTCTGTGGTAGATAAGAAAAGAATTTTAGCTGTAACATTAGCCGCAGATGACTGATCTATTGTTCCCAAAAAGGGCCGGTTATGTCGTAAATGACCCACGATTTTTCCCCTAATTATCCAGGGATTATAAATTTCTGTTACTTGCGAAAGCCAATATTTAGAAAATACAGTGTTTATCTTCTTAGGTCTAGTTGTACAATCCCCGGTTATAGTTATTAATGTCATTAAATAACGGACGTGACTGAGGTTTATAATCAGTCGACTTCGTTATTTGCATATCAGCCGTATGGCGTTCAATATTTCTCGAAATAACTTAAAATTTAAACATTTAGTAATAATAAAATTCTTCTATTTCTCATATTGAACATCTGTTTTGGTTAATTTATAAACTCTCATAGACAACAGTCCATCAATATGCTGTTATTTTTCTAGGAACACCTGTGTACGCGACTGTTATAAAAAATAACGGCCTAGGTCGTTATTTCTATCTTTTCATTTTTGTTTTAATCCTGTTATGTCATAATAACAGTATGGTATTACGAAAAAAGTTTAACTGCCGGGAAAATAGACAAAATCGAATCGAAATGAACTGTGTAATAACAAATTTATCATTAACCATCTGTACCCGTTACAAATATTTGCAATAAACAATATTAAGGAGAAATGGTATTAAATCATATTTTTTTTGCATTTATAAAGTTTACTTCTCTGCTACACTGGTTTTTTAAAACTATCCCGCTCTGCTTTTTTGAATATATAGGGAAAACTCTGATTAATTACTCAACACAACACTCAGTTAATAATTAATATAGTTTACATTACTGCAGAAAGCTTAAATACGGAAAATAGAAATTATTTAAAGTTTGATATGAGTTATCATGGATGAAAATATAGTCGCACACACACACACACACACACATCATTGTAAAAATAGCAAAAACGTGTTCTGGCGACTCTAATTCGTGCTTATTCTATCGAATTTTTGGACCAAAAACATTACCTCCCTTACCGTATGGCGGGAAGTAAAAATAAACTGTCTCAGATCTATCATAGTTGCAATTTATATTGTTGTACAATTTTTATTCTAATAGATTATCAATATTATCCGTATATTTTATTTTCAACGACTCTCAGTGTTATATTTTATTAACATAATTATGTCATTTTATAATCTATGATGTCTATATATTTTTATGTTACCATCGCCAACAAATATTTACTGTTGTAGTTCATATGTTCCATTTAAGTTTTCAATTTTAATTACTTTATTCATCAATTTAATGTGCGGGCAATAAGTATTTACTAGTAATCTACAATATAATGCTTTTATAATTAATATGTTATATTTACTATTTTAATATAAAGAAACAAATGGAAATGTGTATGATAATACTTAATAACTGGCAGTTAAAATTTTAGGGATTATACAAATTCATTTTATATTATACGAATTACAATGTCTGTGTGTGCGTGTGGATGTGTGTATGTGTGTTTGTGTGTGTGTGTGTGTGTGTGTGTATGTGTGGATGTTTGAGGGATGATTCCTCAAAAACTATAATACTTAAGACCAATTTAACTACGTGTTCCTTAATCTGACATTAATGGCAAGACCTGAAAAAGTTTTGGTAACAATAGGACAATCTGAAGTAGTAGTTTCTTAAAAAAATCTTCTAAATATTATTTTTTGGAAATTTATGTTATTACAAATGTTAAAGATTATAAAATTCTCTAACCAATACATTGAACACTTTTATTATATCTGCTATAGATTTAGAGATAGAGAATTATAATCCACTGTATTAAACAACTCATGGAAACCAGTTGAAAAATTAAAATGTTTGTAATTGACGTAAATGTCAGCGTTTAAAATCCAGAGACATTTCTGAAGGCTTTTTCTGAGAAGTACATTTAATATTCCTTATTTTATCATTAATTAAATACTTAGAAATTTATGAAACTGGGCAGTAATCATGCCTATACACAAATCTAAAAAGGAAAATTGTCGAACATATCTAGAAATCAGTCGTTGAAAGTGAAATGCTACAAAAATGAATGTTTTGCTGTTGCTTTGTCAATGGTTATAAAAGCTTTTATTTACTAGTCATAAAACCCCAGGCCTTGGGTAAAATTTGACCTAAAGAATCTGTATCTTCTTGTTTATATTCATCCTTTTATCTCAGGCACAAACATAAGTAGAGACCCGAACCATTCTATCGCCCTCTCTTGGTTAATATTATAAGCAAACGTCAAATAGTTCATGGCTTGGCCGATATTACTTCGTGTCGCTTTTTCGAAACCCTCCCTTAATATATAGCCGTGCGTTGCAAGTCCTTGGTTTTGATATTATTGTCCTGTCTCTCCGGCTTGCTTTCGTATTTCGCATTTTTGTCGTTTTTCAGTTGACGTAGGTGATTGTTTTCAATGTAAAGTCATATTTGTAACCATTTTTCTTTCAGTCTTGATTTAATTAGGTTATTGTAGTCGTAAGTTGGGATAGATATACTGACAATGTTGTTTAGTTCTATGGCTTGCTTGGCGAGGGTGTAGGCTCCTGGCTCCTTCATTGCCTCTTATGCAGCAGTAAGAAGCTTATATGTTTGGTGAAGGTAATGGATATTTCATGAATTTGGTTTTGGATTTCTTGGACTATGTGATCGGTAGGTGTATTGTATTTCTATGTTCCGGATGAAGGGGAGGGGGTCTGTGCATATATTATTTTTATTTTTTTATTTTATTTACATGTTTTATTGCTTCTTGGATAGCGTAGATTTCTGTAGTATAATTAGATTTTAAGCTTGATAGCTGGTATTTTTCTGATAGGGTTTCTGTTCATATAGCTGCACCAGTTTTTGTATTAATTCTTGAGCTATCTGTATATATGAAGTTATGTCTCATTTTGGATTTGAAGGAACTCCGTTTTTATAGTTAAGGGTGGTGTGTTTTGTTTGTCGTACTTTTTAGTTCCTTATTAATGGAGGGAGTTTTGAATATCCACGACGGAGTTTTACTCATTTCTAGTTTTTTTATTAGTTCTTTAATTTTCTTTTAAAATGAAATATCTTTCGAGTTTCGTACAATTCTTTGCATTTACCTGAAAAAATTACAGACTTATTTGTGTTTTAAAGTAACACGAAACAAGTAAATAATAAATTATTTATTACAAAAATGATAATGTAAATGCGGTTACTTTATGTAGATAAAACAATGAAAAGGCAAAAAAGTTACACATAGTATCGGATTTAACAGCATATGGTGGAACATTTGTCGATATTGAAAAAAAATGTATTTAAATACTGTGTACTTTACTCATTATCAGAAAAAAAAAATGAAAAATCTGATGTGGCCAGCACATGACCTCCCGCCAATTCCATGTTTAAAATAGCAGTGAGTTTTAAGTAAAGTATCACTTCCGGTTGATCGTTTGTAAATATAATCTAATTTGTTGTCGAATAAATAGAAAAGTCTAATACGAAATTTTGGATCATGTTTTATTGTTTTTCCTCAAAAATCTGTTAGAGCTCCAAATTATGAACTACAGCCGATTTATCATATATGGTTAAAATCTAATATTTTCTTTCAAATTATATATGAGTTTTAAATACCAAATTTGAGAAGTTTTGGATCATATTTTAATAGACTTTAAGAAAAAATCGTCACACACACATTCTTATAAAAATCAACATCAACTTCCAGGTGCTCTAAAACGCAATCTTTGTAAATTCTTTGCCATATATGATCCATTTCGTAAATGTGTAGTTGTAAATTAATATTAATTTATAGTGCTGCAAAAATAGCAAAATTAAATCAGATCATCCTCTACATCTAATATTTATGTATGATAGAAAATACATTATTTTTATAAACCTTAATTTCATTAGAATTAAATATTTTACTATTATGTTCTCCTTAACACGGTTTCATTATTAATTTTAATGTAATTGCTTCCTGACAGTGACATTTGTTTAAATATGTCAGAATTTTTATTAAAATTATGTTTTTGTTTGACGCATAGGCAAGATGATATATGAAAACAAATTATATTATACATTTATAGTTATTTACAGTTATTTATTAAATATTATTATCGTAGAATTGAATTTTATAACCATTATATTTAATTTTCATTAGTAAAAGTTGCTATTATATTATATTAAATTATATTCAATGAATTTTTTACAAGAAAAACTGTTAAAAGCTTGTATAAATGATACTTCCAGTTATCCGATATACACTAAAAACTAATGAGCTCTTCCCCCCCCCCCCCACACACACACACACACACACAGAAATAATCATGGACTCAAAAATACTATGTACACCTGGAAAGTAAAATGTTAAAACAGTAATAACTTTACTTACGAGTTGGTATATTATCAGAAAAAAAAAAATTAATTAAAAGTAATTGTGGGCTCAGTACATTACTTTTGTAAAAAATATGTAAATAGATTTGTAAAAATTTTCATTTCGAACGCGCTGGGGTTGTTAAGTTATAATAATTATCACATATAAAAAATGATTAGTATGCTCTCTGTACTGTAACAAGAACACAAAAATATACTGAAATTAATATACACAAAATTATTCGTACACCTATAGCTGTAATATTATTTAACAACACATTCTAAATTTTTAAACTTAGGGAGTAACCTTTGGTTTTAATAACAGATTCCAGTATCCTGTGCATTGATTTTATTAAATTAGATGTTACGAATAATCGGAGTTTTGTCCATTCTTCAGTCAAATTCGTTTAGAGTTCTTAAATAAATAGAGGAAAATGGTATTTTACGGAGTCGCCCATATCTATTTTCGACCCACAAATTCTCAATGGGGTTGAAATCATGAGACTGGGGAAGTGGAGAGGTGTTTTAAGTTGTTTCGGTATGTTGTAGGACAGTCATTCCAACAATAAGTGCTGTATATTTGAGGTTATTTAGATGGAATATACAATTCTTTTCCCAGTCCAAGTTTACTTTCAGAAGATTACAAATTTTAAAAATTGAGAAGTAATTACATTTATTAATAATTTAATTAATGAAAACTAAATTCTCCACCCCGTAAGCAGAAATGCAGGACCATGTCATAACGTTTAAACCGCAGTTCTTCATCGTACCGCACAAATTATTTGTATCCAACTCGGTATTTGATTTTCTCCAAAACATAAACCATACCGTGAGTATATTTGATTCTAAAATAATAAAAGATAAATATGATTACTTATATAAAAGACTTTCTTTTCTGGATGCCTTTTATATTGTATTTCACTTGTAATATTTAAGTGTACAAATAATTTTATGTGCCAAGCCAATGTATATTATTTAATATTTTTGCTGCTAAAAATGGTATTTTCAATTACTAATATTTTATTTCTTCAAGGTTTTAAAAAAAGTTATATGTTTCATTTTAAGTTGTGCACCATTGCACACTCGAGAACTATAAGAGCTACGAGGTTGGTTAAATTAGGAACCAATTTTTATTTTACAAGACTAATGAAAAAATAAATGTACCAGTGTTTCTCAAAATACGGGATACAAGTCTCTCATTTTAAATGTGTATCTTTTTTTACTTGCTCATTCGTCATAGAATTCATGTCTGAAATCAATGATATAATTTTTTCATACCCTCACATAACGATTTTTTTTTTTTTTGTCTAATGCAGTGGCGGACTAACTCCTTCGGAGGCTCAGAATGGCTTATAATGCCGTTCCCCTGCCTTATATTGGAACTTATGTAGCGTTTCAAAATTTCAGAAAAAAATTAAATGCTAGATAGGTACTATATGATATACTGATCACGATTCAATTTTTATTATTAAAATTCACAAAATTAATTGTACTTTACATAAAGTATAAATTTGTGATCTCACTGGTTTCAATATAGCATAATGATAGAACTACTACTTTTATATAAAAAGAAATATAATTCAGAATATAGGTTAACTGATTACTTACCCCAATCGCATATTTGACATTAAACACTTTATTATAACATAACCACACTTTGGATATTAACGTGAATGCAACAGAAAAATGTTAAATTTATCGGAGCATTCAGCATAAAGTTTCATAATATTGTTAGCAAAATTCTGAACATAATATAAAAGAAAGTTTTATGGTAAAATTTTTTACTCAACAGCATTCAAATTTCAAAATGAATAAATTAAACTTACCAACGCAACCTGCTAAGTATCAGAACAGAACTGCACCAGATGCAACCTTACTCACTGGTACTGGTACACATGTAGTGTTGTTATCAAGGTGCTCCTATCTACAGTCTAGTGTTAAACTACAATGTAACAACCAGCCCCTGTAACATTTAGTGTTGCCACAAGACCAAGACCGGTCTTGGTCTTGGTCTCGTCTCGTCTTGGTCTTGTCGAGACGAGACCATCATTTAGTCTCGACTAGAAAAGTCTCGACAAGACTCTTGACTTCTGATCAAAGGTATTTTTTTAAACATTATATTCTAAAAGTGCTTCAAAAACTGAGAGTATTGCTGTAAATACTGTTTGAAAATTCGAATAAATAAAAAAGATATTAATTTTTCAAATTTTGTAATTTTCTACTTTCATAGTTGTGTTCCAGAAACATTAATTTAAGTAAATATGATGTATTCCTTATTCTTCTAAATAATCCAAATGTAAGTTTTAAATGAATTTAAATTACAATGTAGGTGGGACGAAATAAAAGAAGTATATATTTAGAATTCTTGTGTTATTTTAATGCATCAATATTTTAATTAAATTAAAATTAACCTTTATTTTATAATATACATGTTTTGTACGTATAAATATGTTGATTTTAATTTAATTTTTGTTTAATTATCAATTAATATATTGGTACGACTGGGTATATGAAATACTGACTACATCTTGAAAAATATTTCCAATTTTCAAATAGCATACATAAATTACATCTGTGGTGCACTCTCAACGTTAGCAATTAATTTATTATAACAAAAGTAACGTTCACTGCAAATATACAGTATTTTTCTTTTATTTTTAAAGAATTTATTGTGAATCTTAGAATTTTACGAAAATGCAGACAAAGATTTTAGGATTTTAGGGAAATTCCCGGTTTTAAACAACCATATTCTACATTTTCAACAATGTACTTTCTATTCATGGGCGTAGCCAGGATTTTATCTCAGGGGGGGCGAATAAAAATATAGTTAGTCATATATGTTATTTATTTGTCAAAAAAATACACTTATTCCAAAAACTTAAGTAAATTATAATAAACGTATTTAGAATAATAATGGTATATTTAATAAAAACTGTAGGTAGTTACATAAACACAATTCTCTAACAAAAAAAATATAACTCTTATTTGAAAAACATAAATAAATTATAACCCACGTGCTTAAATTTATAAAATTAATAAAAAAATTAGTAAGTAACTAAGAAACTTTAATAATAACAGTTTTACGGTTTAACGAATTATAAACAGATTAACTTTCAAAAATCAGTCAGCTCTACTATAATCATAGAAACAGCTGATATATTCACAAAAATTGTAATTTCAGTGTCAAGTACAATTTACATAATGATTGTTCGTGTTATACTTTTATTGGATTTATAGAATTTTTTCCAAGGAACTTTTGGTATGGAATTTGTAAAGACAGTTTTTTTATGTACTAAAACTTCTTTTACATATTGTAGAAGGCATGGAGTAAAAAAGGATAGAATTTTTAGAGATATCTAATAATTCTTCAAATGGTATTTCTTTCTCAAGAGGTTTCTCTTTCCACCTATGAAACCATAATAATGATTCCTCATAAAAATTGTCTATGTTATGTTTCATTTAACACGTTAAGCGCCAACAATGTTAATTTCAAATCTTGTTTGAGAACCCATGTGGATTTCCCATGACCCACACATTTTGATTCTTGGTGAACCGCGTGGTCCGTAATTGACCCATAGCTTATACTATTTTATATTGGTTATATAAATCCTAGTCCAGCAGAAATATACAATATTTTATTGTATTCGGTCCCACGGTAAAACAAGCTTCAATTTAAAAAAAAGCGGGACCCTGTACGACAATTTTTAAAAAAGTTATTCACATTTTTGTTCGATATGTATTATTTTTTCTTCTGAAGGTTTCTTCTACAATATCCATTTAATACCAAGTAATAAAAAATGAGAAATATTACTACAAAAAACTGAAATACACTGGTGCGTTTCAGTAATAACTTACGAAGTGTACAGTCGGGCACGGAGCAAAGTAAAAGTGTGGGCCATTCGCAGACCACGTGGCGCTTAACGTGTTAATTCTTGTATCATACGTTTATACTTTTTTTTATTACATGGTTTTATATTTTTAGGATGCAAAATTGTTAGATTGACTAAAGTATTGTATTCTGTAATATTTGGATTTGGGTTGGGTAAACCTACCCACTTTTATTACTAGCAGATGTCTAAAAGTGGTTGTTACTGTCTGGTAATATGCAGTATTTATAGCACAGGCCGTTGTAAAATTGATTGTTCCTTTATTGGATTTTTACAAGAAAAGAAATGTGTTATTTTTTATATTATGTTATATTAGGGATTAGGAAAAACAGTTTATTTTACACATTTGTGCATACAAAGTTTTAAGGAAATTGTTAAGAAGGGCTTATACATTACGACTTTTATATTTACATTTCCTTTAAGCCTTAAAGTCAACGTTGATTATTGTTTTCAATTTTTTCATATGAATGAATTAGGTATTTATACAATGTATTTTAATTTTCTCTAGGGGGGCAAGCGCAAACTTTTGAAATAAAGCAGAGGTTCTCAACCTGTGGTACGCGTACCAGGGGATATGCGAATGGCTAGTTTTGTTATCTGCCTATTTAGCATTTATTTATTAAAATATAAAAAAATAGCGAAAGAAGTTACTTTTTTGGAGATTTTTGTCTATTTACTTACTGCTTCATTTTAAACATATACATAACTGTTTAACTATTGCTAATAATTCTGTAGCTAAGGAATTGAAATTATATATTTTATGTTTAGTAATGAGAAACAACACTCGATATATACGTATATTTTCATATTAATTATTTCAAGAGCTCAATTATCAAGTTGATGATATTCATAGAAAACTTAATAATAAATTTCTCAAATATTAATTGGAATATTTGAATCGCGATTGTACTGGTGTTCTTAGAATTTTATGTACTATTAGATACGATTATAAAAAAAATGTTAATGGAGGTAAAGTCGAGAGTCTTGTCGAGACTCGAGACGAGACGAGACTGACATCAAGTCTCGTCTCGACAAGACCAAGACGAGACCACTCTAATCGAGACCAAATCAAGACCAAGACGAGACCGACCCCAAGTCTCGTCTCGTCTCGACTTCTGGCAACACTAGTAACATTCAACCCCGGTCTCTCCTACTATATGATATACTGATCACGAATCAATTTTTATTATTAAAATTTACAAAATTAATTGTACTTTACATGAAGTATAAATTTGTGATCTCATTAGTTTCAATATAGCATAATAAGAGAACTACTACTTTTATATAAAAAGAAATATGATTTAGAATATAGGTTAACTGATTACTCGTTTTAATTCTATGTAAACATAATACGTAAAATGTTAAATTAAATAGGTGATAAAATAGGTTGTCTTTCGAAGCATCTATATTTTCAAACACCTGGCATCAATTTTTTTTTTTTTTTTGGTATATTGGAGCATGCGCTTGCAAAACGCGTAGCTGGTGCGCAGTGCATTATGAAGAGATTGCTGTAAGGAACAAGTGCTTCTGTTGCAAAATACGAATTACTAACCTGAATATATTTTAGAAAAATTACTATCAATGACGCTATATCAAAATAACTAGACCTCAGATAAGTCCCAATTTTATAAAATGAATTGTATTTGAATCATTACTTAATTAGTTTAGCGATAAATTCACTAAATTTGCAACACTGCTACTTTTCAAATCACTCATACTATTTGGGATTCTCACGCCATAGCTACACTGTTACCAGTAGTTGTAGTTTTAATTTTCCACCAAGGAACCAGAAAATTTCTTGACAGACAGTGGGTCGATAGAAACAGTTGCGGCTTAAATACAAATTAAGATGCCGACTCGATTATTTATTAAGGTGATTATGTAGGGGACAATCTTAGGACTCAACCTTTGCCTCCTCCCCTTAGTCCGCCACTGCTCTACAGATAAGCAAATAATAAATAATGTTCCCATTTCAAATAAAAAGTTAGGTACACTATTTTGGGAACCACTGGTCGAAAAATACTTTTGTTCTGTTCATTACAACAGTAGTATTATAAAATTGAAATTGTTTGCTGATTTAAACAACTCTTACAGTTCTCGAGATACAAATGGTGCGCTACTGAAAATCAACACTTTGTATTTTAATTAAACAGGAAATGGCCAAAATTTAATTCTGTGAAACACATGCATTTTTAAATTATTCTCTGTGTAATTTTTTTTTTCACTGTTTTTGAAATTTCTATATTATAATAAATATTAAGAGGTAAATACGAAATTGTTTTCATCTACACATATATTTTTTCGCATTTCTTTTTTATTTTTGTCAATACATATTTCCTTTTGCAGCTCATCTTATCATCAGGCGGGCTGGCCCCTCCTGTGCAGCATTTGAATTATCAACCGTGTTTTGGCTTTCCTGTGAGTATAAAACAATGAAAATATTTTTAGTTTTTTTATATTACCATTTATAAAATAATAATAATAGTAATAATAATATTAAACGCGTATTTTTTGTTTGTAAATAATAGCATATTTTCTTTGAAATTTCAATGTTAATACCGCATGAACCTGAACAGAAAGTAACATCACTCTTCTGGATATAGCAATAGCAACTTTTTGCCCATGTCATCTATAGCAAATTTAGTTATTTGAGAAAAAATCGCTATCGCCCGTAATTTATTAATTTATTTATTTATTTGTTTATTTATTTATTTATTTACTTATTTGTTTATTTATTTGTTTATTTATATATTTGTTTATTTGTTTATTTATTTATTTGTTTATTTATATATTTATCTTATTTATTTATTCATTTGTTTGTTTATTTGTTTGTTTCTTTGTTTATTTGTTATTTGTTTGTTTGTTTATTTATTTATTTATTTGTTTGTTTATTTGTTTGTTTATTTATTTTTTCATTTATTTATTTATTTATTTTTTATTTATTTATTTTATTTATTTATTTATATTTTTTTTAAATTTTTTATTTATTTTTTTACTTATTTTTTTATTTATTTATTTTTTTTATTATTTATTTTTTTATTTATTTATTTATTTATTTATTTAGAGATGAGGCTGCACAACAGGACAAGTCCCAATATCAGTACAGCACAGTACAATATAAACATAAAACAAATTTTTCATCAGACAAAACATATAGTGGAAATATATAAATAATAGAAAAATAGATTTTTACATATCAGTAAAAGGTTATTGTATATGAGTAACACAGATTATTACATATGAATGTGATACTTATTTTTTATGAAAGACTTAAATGTGAATAGCGAGCAATGAAAAATATCTGGTGAATTGTTAATAGAAAAAAAATTATTATATTTACACATAATTCTGTTCAAAGGAGAAAACATTGCCGAGTTGGTCTTATAGAAAGAAATTTTGTTCAAAAGGGTAGGACTGTTGATCTGATTATTTACAATTTTATACAAAAAAAAGTCATATCTAACAAGTCTCTACGCTGCTGTAAAGGGATAAACTTTACGTTATTGTTTGGAAATTTAGATAAGAAATAAATACCTTCTATTCTATTAATATACATTAAATAATGGGGAGACCAGCATACAGTAGCAAATTTAAGTTGAGGTCGAACTAACGTGTAATATAAATTAGCTAATGTCTTATACCTTTTAAAAAGAATGTCAATTCTTAAAATGAATCCCAGCATTCTATAAGCTTTTTTGACAATGCAATCAATATGGACATCATAAATAAGTTTACTATCTAAAGTAACACCAAGATCTTTGATGTGAGATACCCGATTTATAACTTTCCCATCTAAATGATAATCAAACTTAACTACATTCCTATTTCGTGTGAAAGATATATAAACATTTATTAAAATTGAGTAATAAATTATTATTTTGTAAATAGCTATTTAGTGTGTCAAGGTCAGCTTGAAGAGCTAAACAATCAGATGTTGATTTTATTGTTGAAATTGAAATCATTGAAACATTTATTAATGTCGTTAATAAAAATGTTAAATAGGAAAGGTCCTAAATGGGATCCCTGAGGAACTCCAGAGGTTACTGAAAAATAATCTGAAGCAAACCCGTTAATAGTAACACTCTGTTGTCCGTTACTGAGGTATGATTTGAACCACTGAAGCAAATTACCATGTACACCATACTTCTCTAGTTTATAAATCAAGATGAGTGGTTAATTTTGTCGAAAGCTTTACTGAAGTCGGTGTACACAGCATCTACTTGATTTTGGGAGTCCATAGAATGCAGAATAAAGTCGGTATATTCCACAAGATTGGAATCGACAGATCGTCCACTATAGAAACCACGTTGTTCAACATTTATAATTTCTTTGAAAGCAGCAAATAAATGCTTGTAAATTAGTTTTTCAAATTTTTTTTACAAATATACATAGTTTCGATATTGGACGATAGCTTTCAACTGAATTTTTATTGCCAGATTTTAATATGGGAACAATAAGGGCTCTTTTCCAGATATTTGGAGAATGACCTTCTTTGAGTGATTTATTAAAAATTATTGTTAACGGGCAGCATAAAGATGAAGCACAATGCTTAATGAAAAAACTAGGAATCCCATCAGAACCAGCTCCTTTATTAACATCAAGGGATGACATTAATCGTGTACCTCACACTCCTCCACATGTAAATTACTGAGATCTACATACGTGTCACAGTACTCCTCCGCATGATTTCCGACGAAATTGTTATTGTCTAAAAACACTGATTGAAAAAAATTTGCGAACATATTACATATATCATTACCGTTACTAGAACTGATATTATTGTAACTCATGTTGGAAGGCATATTCTGTTTTTTAACTGAGGATACAAAAGACCAAAACTTTTTTACATTATTGGGAATTTCTTGTTCTACATTATTAATATAGTTTGCATAACAAATTCGTGTTAAATTTTTCACCTTAGTTCTAAGTGCAGAGAATTCTAAGTAATCAGAAACATTACTAAAACGTATGAATTTGTTATGCAATTTATGTTTTTCTTTAATTAAGTTAATCAGGTCGGCAGTGTACCAACTAGGATAAGATCTTTTAGAAGAGCGTTTTTCTTTTTAACAAACATATTGATAGCAACACGCAATATGTCATAAAATTTATTTAATGAATCCTCAGTATTTAACAAAGACAATTCATGCGACTTGTCTATAGACGACAGATAATTATTTAGAGCATTAAAATCAGTTTTTTTATACAAATTCAATTCTATGTTATTTCAGTTTAGTATCGGTACATATTCACATTTATAATATAATAGTAATAGAGGGTGGTGCGAATCAACTTTACTCAAAGAACTTTGACACATACTTAATATAACATTTTCTGGGTCAACATTGAACAAAATTAAGTCTAAACATCGATTATTACAATTAGTAATACCATTAAATTGCTTAAGGTTACAGTAAGACATAGAATTCATAAAATTGGAAGATGTAACATTACAAACATTTTTAGCTTGAAAATAATTATGATCTTCATACCAATGTAAGAGGGGTAGATTAAAATCACCGCAAATTAAAAATTTATCATCTGGTACAGAGTCTATTATTAATGATAAATTATTCAAAAATGTAATCATAGCCTCATTACAATTAGGAGGTATGTAAACACAGCAAATATGTAATTTAAATGACTTGAGAAAAATTGTAATCCAAACATCCTCGCTGATAGTAGACCATTCGGCTCTATGTACAAATTTGAAATTATTCTTTACACCTATAAGTACTCCACCACCGTCACTTTTAACTGAAGCGGTAGATTGTCTGTCCCGTCTAATGACGTTGTAATATAGTAAAAAATTTTAGGCAGAGTAGTCACGTCATCATTTCATTACAAAATGAAAAAACACTGTAGTATTGTATATGTTTAGGAAAACGAAGAAAATAAATACTATTTTTTGCATACTATAAGTAAAGTACATTTTAATTAAATTTACAATTATTTTAAAGTCGAACATAATGTTTTTAATGAGTTTTAATTTATTTAAAATAATTGTAGTTCATTTTTTCTCCACATGTTGGTACTATTGGAATTCAATATTTAAACGTTTACATGACATGTTTCTCCCGGAATTGTCAAGCGTCTGCTGTCATTAGTTCGTTACTTTGAGATTGATCTTGAGCTTTTCTGTTTTTAGTTTGTGTTAATTTCAATAATTGTAAATTGTATTATTGGAGTATTTTCAATCAAATATAATATATTTTTTAAATGTTATTTTAATTATATTTTGAATAAATCGAATTTATAGTGCTACTCTTTACTTTTCTATAACACTACAGAATTGTAAATCTAAATAAAATCAAATCAATTTTTTTAATAATATATTCAATGTCATTTAACATTAATTTTCTTATTTTTCATGAAGTGCTTCATTCACTCCCCATATTCTTTCTGAAACCCGACTCGGTGTGTCCTACACCGAATTTTCAATACCATAAATTGGAAATATATTACATTTTACAATAATATTCAATTATTATTCGACTATTAAATAAATTAACTTGATCACATAAATTAGCATCGCAGGTAAATACAATTATTTTCTAAAATTAAATTAGTGTACCATGTAAACCTACTAATTTCGTGACGTCATTATCTAGTTACAAACTTTGATGACGTGACTACTCTGCCTAAAAATTTTTACTATAGTTGTCACTTAAAATTTCATGGTCATAGACAGACGAGTTCAGAAAAGTTTCAGTGAAGCATAAAATGTCAATATCACACGCCGATGTATTTATTTTAATATCATGAGTTTTTGACCTAAGACCAGTAAGACCTCGAACGTTTTGGTAATAAAGACTAAGACCCATGAGAAAACAAATGATATTTGCAAAATTAATTCAGTTTATCTATATCTAGCTTTGAGGAAATCTGTATAATTCCAGATGAATCAGTTTTGCGTACAAAAATTTTTGCATTTTTGGTCCAAATATATTTATAATTTTTTGGACGCAGTTCATCGCGAGCAAGTTTAAATAATAACATATTACTACGCGTTAAATAATCATTAACATAGATTTTTGTCTCAGATCCTTCGAAGACAAGACTACTCGTAGTTATGTTTTTAATTTTTACTGCGCTAACGAAAGCATCTTTCACACCGCGTGACACAAATTTGACTACAATATTTTTAGGTCGAGAAGGGGTGATTTTATTGAAGTGCGGCACACGGTGAGCCGCATCTATATCGCTAGGATTGACGTTAACATCAGCAGTTTTGGCTAAGTTTACAATAATATTATTTATATTTTCCTGAGTTTTCTCTGGAATGTTTTGTATTAACACATTATTTATACGGCTGTATTGTTCAATATCATTGAGTCTATTGTTTAATTCACTCACGGTCATTTTCAGTCGCATGTTTTCAGTGTTTACACTTTCCACAGTCTTAACTCTGTCGTTTAATGTTATTAAGTCTTTTTCAAAATCTGATATTTTCTCGCAACAGAAGTTAATAGATTTTATCAATGTCTCAAATTTTACATCAATAGCGGCCAGTAATTCAACTTTCAATGAGTTTATGACGGTTTGAAAATCACGAACAGGTGGAGTATCACCAGCTTTATCAGAAGAGCATGACATGCTGGAAGAGGCAGGAACATCACTCTTGGGGCCAGGACGACATGAAGAACATAACCATGAATAGATGTTTGCATCTGGTGCCTGATTGAGCTCTGCGGAGACATCAAACACACGCACTATAAAAGACGCGCGCACATTTAAAACACCGTATGCCTGGGTACTTGTTGTTGACATTACGGCTACATTTACTGCAGGTCGGCATTATTAAACAAGTTAAGACGCACAAGTTAGTAAAAAATGGCAAAATGCGAATAGCACGTGTATGAAAAAACACAAATTAGATCAAATCTGGACTTCAGATAAATAACAGAGGTTCTCAAAATACACTATAAATGTACGAGTATTATCACTATCACTTACGAAAATATGAAAATTTTATGATGAGTATTTCCACGAATATTTTTAAAAAACTATGACACGAAAAAAACTGCGATACGCACTATCTGAATGAAAAAAACACACTAATAATAATAGAGATATCTGCTATATGTATTTAGTTTGTTTTGGCAAACCTCAAAGAATAAACATAAAAGAAAACTATTAAACGCCCCAGCAGAGATATACAGAGTGTCTCATTTTCAATGTTTTTTTAATGTATCTCGGGTAATATTAACGATAAAGCATAACTATTTGCACATTCCAGCCAAAATTTCGGAAAAAAAAATATATTAGTCACTACAGGAATTTTCTATTTTCTTTTCTGAGCTTTAGGCAAAAACCCGTTTTTCGCTAATTCCGAAATTTTTCATATCTTCTTTATTATGAGAAATAGAGAAAAATTATTTAGATGAATTTTATACCGTTCTCTACGTAGTATAAAATTAGATATTTTGAAAACTTAATACCTACCTTTAGCGATATACCTACCACAAAATTATAATTTTTTAAATAGAAACCTATGGTGAAAATAATCATATCCTTTTGATTATTTTATATGCTTTTCAATGACATGTAGGTAACAAGTCTACATTTTTTCTTTTACGCTTGAGTAAAAGATGAAATATTAATTTTTTGAGGTGAAAAAATTTAAAATTATTAAATGAAAAATTCTATTACAGATCGCCTTTTGTTTATTTTTCATATTATTTTCTTCGGTTTTTATCATCAACCACCTTTTTCGAATTTGCCATAGCCAACTACAATGTCAATAAAAAATAAACTATTCCAAAAATAACTTATTAAGAATAATTATGAGAACATAATTAATAGATAACGAATTAAACTAAATAAAAGGTGATCTGAAATAGATATTATTCATTTGTTTTTTAGTAACTTTCAATTGTTTCAACTCAAAAAATTAAAAAATTCATGTTTAGAACAAAAGAATGTAGACTTGTTAAACATCATTGAAAAACTTACAAACTAACTAAAAAATGAGATTATTGTCTACATAGGTTTGCATTTAAAAAGTCATAAGTTTGTGTTATACCTGGAGTTATTAAATTTTCAAAAAATATAATTACACCATTTTAGTCTACGCAAAAACGGTACAAAATTTGTCTAAATATATTTTTTGCTATCATAATAAAAAGCTATGAAATATTTTCCAAATTAGCGAATATCGAGTTTTTGCCTGTAACACAAACAAAAGAAGAACGAAAATTTCTGTGGTGACTATTAAACTTTTCTCGACAAGTTGACCTTGGAATGTGCAAATGATTTTCTCTACTGTTAATATTACCCTAGATACCTTCCAAAAACTTCGATAATTCGCGATAATTCGAGCATTCGACAGAGTAGATCATTCTTTATTAATCAAAAAACTCCATACTTTTTCTTTATCATCTTCATTAATAGATCTTCTCTCTTCGTACTTGTCCCATCGCCAATTATTTGTTCATTTTCTTGGTCGGAAATCTTCATCCTTTACTTCCAGTTCCGGTATACCCCAGGGCTCTAACCTTGGTCCCTTATTGTTCATTTTATTCATTAACGACATTACTAATATTTTATCTACTGACAGTCTTTTATTCGCTGACGACTTGAAGATATTTTATCCTGTTTCCACCGCCAATGATTGTCTCATTCTTCAAAATGATCTTAATAATTTATTTAATTGATGTTCTGCAAATAACTTAGGTTTAAACTTGAATAAATGTTTTGTGATGTCCTATACCAGGAAATCTTCTCCTCTTTTATTTAATTATACTATCGATAATCTTTCCTTGTCACGTTGCTCTTCTATCGATGATCTAGGTGTCACTTTTGATAGTAAACTAACTTTTATTTGTCACATAAATCGTACTTATAATTCTTCTCTTCGCATGCTTGGTTTCATTATACGCACTACTCGTTCATTCCGCAATATAACTTCCATTTTTTCCCTCTATTATGCCTTTGTCCGCTCCAAACTAGAATATTGCTCCATTATCTGGAATCCTATTTATGAAACTCATCAGGACCACATTGAATCTATCCAGAAAAAATTCTTAAAATTTTTATACTACAAAATTAATGGATATTATCCCCATAATTCATGTACCTATTCTGAGCTTTTAGATTACTTTAATATTCACAGTCTTATTGAGCGTCGGGAATTCCAACATGCACATCATCTTTCTAAATTAATTCACGGTGAAATAGATGATCCCATTTGCTTAAGTCTTCTTCCTTTCCATACCCCCCACATACATACTCATTCTCAAACTTTATATCTTCCCACCCCTCGTACCAATGCACTATTCTTGTCTCCCTTATACCGAATGTGTCACACTTATGTTAATAAATTTTCAAATGTCGATGTTTTTCTTTATTCTCCAAAAAGGTTCGTTAATCTACTAAAACAAAATCTTTAATACATTTATGATATGTTTTTTTTATTGTACTGATTTATTCCTTGTATTTTGTTTTATTTGTTTTTTTCCTGCCTTCTTATTGGGTTTTTTTTTTACCTGTTGGGCAGTGTATTAGTAAATAAATAAATAAATAATAAGACATCTGCACATTTTCAGAACAATAAAATCCAACACGATGTCAGAATTAACAGAACAGCTATAGTCAAAAAAATTGACTCCGTCGAATTCAGCAATAAAACTATAAATATTGTAATTATGACAAATCGGTATATCACTTACTGTTTGCTTAATAATATTGGATAAAACAGGCCTTAATTTGTGCCCCTCTTTTACTTGTACCTGTTCTGAATGCTCTGTAGGTATAGTAAAATAATGTTATTATTCCTTTAACATAAATACTATTTTTGTTTGAAATAATTTTTGGAACTATAGTTTTCATTCTCATAAGGAATTATTTCAAACAAAATTAGGATTTGTGTTAAAGGAACAGTAAGATTGTTTCACTATATTTTACTAACAGAGCATGTGTTCATTTCAACAGAGCAGTGCAAATAATAGCCCATTGACTTCCAATGTTACAACGTAAGTAGCGAGCAATATGACGCTATTACAATATTTATAGTTTTATTGCTGAACCCAACAAAGTCAATTTTTCTGAGATTATATGTATAAATTAAAAGGAGATATATAAATATTTGTGTTTGTGGTTAGCGTCCTATTGTGACTGGTTCTTATACTGAGGAAACTGTTAATCCTATCTCAATACGTCCCAGTTTAGCACTTGTGGGATTAAGCTGCCTGAAGTCAATGTCACTAGTGGTGCGATTAACTTTAGCACTTGTGACAATAGAGACATATTACACATTATGTGAGGCGTAACATTTAGGAACTGTGGGATTGGGAATATAACGCTTGTTACGCACTCCATACGACCAAAGTTGTATAACACAAAGGAATATTCCGTTAGGTATAAAATGTTCTGTACTCTCGGCAAAATTCGATTTACGCTGGAAAATGCCACATCACTATTATAACTCCTTGTCCCAATTTTTGGGTGTGAGTTTTGTGCGTTAGCTTGGGTTGTGTTCTGGTATTTTTAGAAATAAGTATTAATCCTCACAATTGCATTGGACGGTATTACGAGCGCACTTTTGTAAATGCTTTTATAATAAAAGTGCGAATAAAATTGCGCTATAAAACCATGTCTATTCCGAACCCACTTTTATAGTATATATCTATGCGTGCTTTTGTTAGGTATTATAAAACCGACGAATAAAATTGCTTCTGTTAATTTTATCTACGTTTGAAATGACTGACGGACAGATGAAATATTACAAATATGTAAAACAAGTGAAAGATATATATATATACCTATCTACTGTCCTTCAAATATAGATTTATTTATAACGACTAGATAAAAGTAGGCTTACAGTTTTAATTTTGATTTACAGGGTGTGTGTGAGATTTTATTCAATAAACATGCAGGTGATACGTGTTACTGAGTACAGAATCAGGGTGTGAGGTAACGTGTTTATAGTATATGCATATAAAAAAAAAAACTAAGAAGTAGAAGTTCAAGATAATTCGACAATAAAAGAATTAAATTATAACGTTCGCTGCTTATGCGAACTGCTATTATTGGCTGATGTTTGAAATCAAGTATACACTGTATATTTCATGTATTGTTTATCAAGTATACACTGTATATTTCATGTATTTATTTTATAAATTAATTTTGTAATCTAGTGATAAGTAATAAGTAAAAGTAAGGGAGATTTAGGGTACTGGAACAGATAACAATATGATATTTTGATGTGATAAGAAATTTTAAGGATAAGGATTTTGTTACATAATACAAGATGGCTGCTGAGATTTTAAAGATAAGGATTTTGCATATTCCTATTAGATATATACTGCTAATGTCCCTTTCTCTCTAGTACTAAACAGTGAACAGGATAAAGAGAGAAGGTTTCGAAAACTTGATTACTGATGCGCAGGCGTAAGTCTGGGGGCGTGTCTTGCTAACGCGCGGTTTTCCAAGCGGGAAAACGTAATTTTGAACGCAGGTATTTTAGTAAAATTGGAACATATAGATTGCATTTCTATTAGTATTACAGTCTACTTATAATAATTTCAAAATTAAAGTCTTTCTTAAATAAGTTATTATATGACTATAATATGCAATATGTAAATTTAATTTTATTAATAGCATAGCATTACTAATTTACTGTACTAACTTACTACTGACTAATTTTATAATAAAGTAATAGTAAAGAAGGAATAGGTACACCTAACGAGAATTAAAAAAATATATTTATTCATTCTGAAACAAAACAAGTTTAGAATATTTATTCCTAATGTAATCATTTTTTCACATAATAATTTTGTCTCGTTACGCATCCTTATTTTCAGGTCCTTATTTATTATAATTTTGATAATTTCAATTTTATGATTGCCTAAAGGAATTTGATTTTTTTATATGATATATATATTATATATATAAATTAAATCAGTGATCAGTTGATTTTTAAAAATAATTTAAATTTATTTTAAAGTTTATTAATGTTTATTTATTTAAACAAAGTACATTTATTAATCGAAGCAAGACTTTTCTCTAAGATGACTTTCCACAAACTGAGATTCCTAGTGAATCTCATGTACTAGGTTGACATCAGATACCTGCTTATTCAGCTACGGAAAGTTACTAGCGGCTGATGCAATAGTTGTGTTATAAGGGTTGGGACCCTACATAAATCCTCCCCCCTTAAGACGAAAGAACACCTGTTGGTTCCTCAAAAGGTGTTGTTTCGATATTTTGTTTACTATGAGAATTTTGTTTTATTGGCGATTTTCTTGCAATAATGGCTGAATAAATTATATATATATATATATATATATATATATAGGTGTCCCATTTAAGGTACGAATGCATTGGTATCTCGAGAACCGTAAGAGCTACGAGGTTGGTTAAGTTAGAGAAAAGTTGCCCCATTAGGAGGCTATTTTAATGGTGTTTCGTTATTTGCGAAAAAATGCATAGGGCACTAGATACAGGTGAAAATGGAAATTTCGGGATTTTCTTTTTTTGCTTTGACAACGAATGTAACAACTCAACATATCATATTTTTCCCAATGAGAAAAATTCATTTTTATTACTCGTAATAATCTACTATTGACAAGTAAAATTCAGAAATTCAATTGATGCACTTTTTTGTTGTTTGTTGTTTCCATAGCAGCCTTCGATTTATTTTTTTCAATTTAATTTTAGTATAAATAACAATTTTTATAAATTTTTCTTTTAATTATAAAAATAAATTATTATTGTTTTATATCATTGTAAAGCTAAAAAAAATCTCTATTTAAAAATGCCATAGCTTAATATGACCTCCACATGAAAAATAAAAGTTGCTATCAGTAACTCGTAAATGGTTAGATATAAAAAAAAATTGAGTACTTCTGCAAATTCACCATACAAAAGTGCCTTAAGAAAGTGCAAACCAGAATCTCGTACTATTTCATATAACAAAGTTATAAGTAAAAAAAGAAAATCGCGAAATTTACATTTTCACCTGTATCTAGTGACCTATGCATTTTTTCGCAAATAAAACACCATTAAAATAGACTCCTAATGGGGCAACTTTTGTCTATTTTAACCAACCTCGTAGCTCTTACGGTTCTCGAGATACCAATGCATTCGTACCTTAAATGGGACACCCTGTATATATATATATATATATATATATATATATATATATATATATATATTTAGTAGATTCGAAAATATTGGAGGCACACTCATATAATATGGCTTGTTTCATAGATTTTATAATATTTTTATTGTAAATACTTAGCACCACACAAACAACAACATTTAGTCATTCTGGTAATCTGTAGTGTTCACTATGAAGTACAACTACAGGATTGTTCCAAAATAACTGAAAAGTAAAGTGCCTTTCTCTCTTATATTCAAATATTTGAATAAAAGTGCCCTGACAGCTTCAGCCAATCATAATGTTTGAAAGGCAGAGTATGCGTATTGGTACCGACCGCTGCGAACAAAAGAGACAGAAATATAGATTTCTTGTATCCCTTCATCGAGTTTGCTGAAATGAATCAGCAGTATATCTATATATCTAACAGGTATATAGGATTTTGTGACGTAACACAAGATGGCTGCCGGTGACGTAATACAAGATGGCTGCCGGTGACGTAATACAAGTTGGCTGCCATAACGTAAGAGAATATACCTATTAACTATATACTGCTGAAAGGCACACAGGAAATGTCCGGAACATTATGTATATCTGCACTCTTCTGGTTTGGACACCATCCCTTGCGCGCATGCGCCAACTGTACTTGATTCAGTGATTCTATTTGTGAAGAAGTTTGAAGTTTCAGAGAAAGGGAAATGAATTGGAGGGAATGCTTCTTCCACATGATTAGGTGTTTATGAATTTTGTGTATGTTTATATGGGGTCCCGTGGCTGCGTGCCAGAGTGTCTAGTCGCGAACCTGGGGGAACCGGTTTCGATCCCGACAGACGGCAAATATTTCCAATTTTAAAATGGCACAAAAAGTGACCCCTGTGGTGCACTCTCCACACCAGCTATGGGTGCCCGTGAGGTGACGCCTGGTAAACGCCCACACGGTAAAATATATCGTCATCATTATCGATGTCTACATGTGTTGTAGATACTGGCACACCCAGAAATGCGTAATATGCCGTGATGATATATTTATTTATTTATTTGTGTATGTTTATCTTATCATTTCTATATTATATCTCATTGTACTCACATAAATATTAATATGAAGGTATATATGCATGATATTATACAGGAATAAAGCTATAATATTACACATTTCAAATAAATTGTTAAATATCATGAATAAATATGTTTTTACACGCGACTAAGTATGAATAATTTCAATTACGGCATTCCATTTTCTTCCCCAAAAACAGAACTTTAAGAGATATTCAAATAACAGATTTTCCTAATCTTTTATTGGTGTATCCTATTGTCTTTCTCCAAATGGAATTTTAATCTTTTACTTTTATACAGAAATTCATTTTTCTAATCTTATGCAGGTATCCCCGAATCTTTTTCTCCAATTATAAAATTTGAACCCTACAGATATTCAAAAAAAATTTCTTCATAATCTTTAACAGTTGTTCCCTATTATCTTTCTCCAAATTTTGCAAATGGAATTTTATCCTTTTATACTGAAAATCGTTTTCTTAATCTTTTGCAGGTGTTCTCTTTCTTTTGAGAAAAATCAGAATGTCCTGTATTAATTTATTTCATAATTAAATAAATAATCTAATACAAAATTTATAATTATAATTGAAATGTCATATGAATCATATACAAGATTTTCAAGCAGCGCGAAGATGCCTACCATCACGCCTACCGCCTGTGCGCGTATGCGCTTGTAGACGTGTGTCCAAACGCTAGAAAAGGATGGAGATATTAATCTCCCGGACACATTCTGCTTATACGATAGATAGGGGTTCAGCGTAAGAGATAAGTATTTTGTTACGTAATACAAGATGGTTGCCATAACCTTCCTTTGGAATCTTGGGTTTTTTTTACCAGTTTTTAAGATTTCTTGAAGATGGTTCTTAAGAGTTCTTAAGATTTCTTCAAGATTTGCTTATCAGATTATACGATTTTTCCAAGACGTCATCAGTTCTTAATATATTTTTAAGACGTTTTTAACAGTTCTTAAGATTTCGTTAAAACGTTTTTATTATTTCTTAAGGGGAGTCGATTGAGGTGTCTCCCACTAAATCACGTGGAACACGAGAGTGGTGTTATTTTTACAATACATTTATAATTTTATAAAATTTATTTATTATTATTGCATAAAGAGATAACATTTCTTATTACAAATAACATATATCTATTTTACATGTATCAAATATGCGCTCATACCATTATTTATATTGTAAAGATTCATTACAACCAATGAAAACATGTTTTATTTTAACCAATAGATATTGAATTTATTTATCATTACAGCCAATAGCACGTAAATATATAAAAACTTGGAGCTATAAATTGCACGTTTTTAATTAATTTTTATTATACATATTTTATTTGTAAAGCTGTAAACATCAATTATGTAGTGAGATATAAAAATATAACTTTTGCTTTCTTTACGTGTTATAGTTTCATTGTTTATATATATATATATATATATATATATATATATATATATATATATATATATATATATATATATATATATATATAATTAGACTACAAAAAAGGGTGATCGAAAAGCGTATTCAACAAATACAACTCGTTCTTGGATAAAAATTATTGAACAGTCCACAGATGCCATTTTGAACGAAGAAGATATGGAAAATACTCCACCAATAGAAAATAGGAATCTGGAGGAGGAGGAAATAAGAATTAAAAATGGTGACATGCAAAATGAAAGAAAACTCATTATGGAACAAATATTCTTTGGATAATTATAAATGGGTATCTGTTGCTATAGACCCCTTAAATAATTATAAAATTGTTGTTAATTTGCATAGTAATCAATTGTGAAAGTGTATTGTGTTTTATCCCAAAGAACGGTTTGATTTGAATGTATTTTGTATCAAAATGCGATACTTTCACATTTCAATTTCGATACTAATATTCAGTCATACAAATTTTATGATATTGAAATAATATTTGATACAGTAGATTCTTTTGATGTAATACAATTAAAATCAAGGTATGGTACTTTAAATTTGGGGAGTTTATCTATTATTTATTTGTTTCAGCTATCTGATTTAATAAATCGTACAATAACTTATCTTGAGTCTTTAAATTTTTGTAAATATTATCATAATATTATATAAGTATTTGCTAAATATGAAGGGATATTATTAATAATATTTATAATATATGTAATAATAATAATGTATATAACTTAGCAATAAGAGAAATAATTATGTACTATTCTGATGCATTAATAGAAAATATTGTTAATGTATAAATATATAATGTGTAAAAGTTAATTACGTTTTATTTTAATGTATGAAAAATATTTGTAATCAATTAATGCAAACAATAATTACTTTTTCTTTTAACGTTAAATATTTTTAGAGATATTGGATTTATAGAGAGATAAAAAAATACACGTATTTTATACAATTATTATTTTTTTAAAAAAATATGCATTTCATATACGTATTTTTAAAAATATTTGCATTATTTTTTTATTATTGCGAAACATTTTTTACTATTTTCTATATTAATTAAAAGTTTAACAATGTTTATCATAATATTTGTATTTATTTTCTTAATTGGAATATTATAAATTGTTTTTCCAAGAACAAATGGTCATAATGGAGACCAATGAAAATATTCAAAAACTGGAATAAAATCCAACTCGTGCTGTCTTCTACGTTGATAAATCTTTTATAAATTTGGTCATATATTAAATTTATTTAGTGGAAACTACTACATGGAATAAACTACCATTAAAGTATAAAACAGATTTTAATGTTATTAAAAAATTACCATGTGTGGTACATCTACCAACCGATAAATATGGGGCGCCGTTTGAGACATAATTATTTTTCAAATATATATTATATTCATTTAATATATATGTTTTTTAAACAAATATATATAAAAATCATATATATTTATTTTTAAAATATTTATTTTTATTTAATAAATATAATTTTCGAATACATATTTTTTAAATATTTATATTTTTCCAATATATATATTTTTAAAAAATACATACATTTTTAAAATAAATTTATTTTTCAAATTTATATTTTTTTATTATATTTATTTTTTAAATATTTATTTTTATTTAATAAATACGTTTCTTATAAATATATATATTCTAAATATTTATGCTTTTCAAATATTTATTTTTATTTAATAAATATATTTTTTAAATATTAAATATTCATATATTGCGCAAATAGTTATGTCTGATACGGCGCGTTTCAAATATATAATAGTTAAATATATTTATTTTCAGCTTTCTACTTTAAACACTTGATGCCCTCAGTCGCATCATCTTTCGAGTGCTACAAACTGATCGCGGTAAATTCAAAAACTTTCTAATATCAACCAGTATTCTGATTATTGTAATTTGACAAAATATATTTGTCAATTTTTAATAAAGTAAAGAAACAGTGATTTTCAAATATTTTATTAATTATTTAATGTTTAGTAAAACATACATCATAAGTAAATCATAAAATATGCAAACAAAAAATAATGGCTGGTACTATAAGCTCTATTTTAAACTAAAACGCTGTTTTAAAAAATGTCAAATTTCATTATTTAATGATAATAATAAATAATATCAACTTTATCAAAGTATGATATTAAAGCAGAACATAATTTCCATTGAAACAAATATTTTTAAAAAATCGTTTTTTAGTGATGATCGAAGTTATATATGGAAATTTGAATTTGACAATTTTACCTCTCACTAAGAGTTATTGGATTCATGCTAAATATAGCATATCCTGATTTTAATGAATAAGCACGATTTAAGGTCACTAGAATCCGATTTTAATATTTTTACACAGATGTCTCTCCCTTTCTCTCTCTCTCTCTCTCTCAGTGTGTGTGTCTGTGTATGTGTGTGTGTGTGTCTGTGTGTATGTATGTATGTATGTATGTATGTATGTATGTATGTATGTATGTATGTGTGAATGCCGATATTGTGTTTAACATTTCTAGTACACACACAAAAATTCTAATTACGTCTATTATTAATATATTTTTATATTTTTGAATTCATTCTATAAATGAATTTTCTCCTACTCTTCTAAATGTGCCAGATTCTTCAAATTCATTGACGAGATTGGCGGTATTGTAATATAATAATAATACTTAGCTCTCCAGGCCGTGTAGGCCCATGGCGTCTCTCGTAATATTCTTCCACTGTATTCTGTCCTGTGCTCTTTCTTACCAGCTTTTTAACCCTAACACTTATAAGTCTTTTTGCACTGATATGTAATATACCAAAGTATCTATAATTTTAAATATTTAATTAATAATAAAATAAGAAATATTAAATGTACTTCCCAGAAAAATATTTATATTTTTTTTAAGAAACTAATACTTCCGGATGTCCAATTGTAACCAAAACCTTTTCAGTTCTTCCCATTAATGTGAGATTAAAGAATACGTAATTAAATTGGTCTTTAGTCTTATAGAATTTGAGAAACCGTCCCTCCAACATCGGCATACACACATACATATACACACCCACATCATTAAAAATATTAAAATCGGATTCTAGTGACCTTAAATCGTGTTTATTTACTAAAATCAGGATATGCTATATTTAACATGAATCCAATAACTCTTAGTGAGAGGTAAAAATGTCAAATTCAAATTTCCATAACTTCGCTCATCACTAAAGAAGATTTTTTAAAAAATATTTGTTTGAATGCAAATTATGTTCTGCTTTAATATCATACTTTGATAAAATTGATATTATTTATTATTATCATTAAATAATGAAATTTGACATTTTTCAAAACAGCGTTTTAGTTTAAAATAGAGCTTATAGTACCAGCCATTATTTTTTGTTTGCATATTTTATGATTTACTTATGTTGTATGTTTTAAATAATTAACAAAATATTTGAATATAACTGTTTCTTTACTTTATTAAAAATTGACAAATATGTTTTGACAAATTACAATAATCAGAATACTAGTTGATATTAGAAAGTTTTTGAATTTACCGCGATCTGTTTGTAGCAGTCGAAAGATGATGCGACTGAGGGCATCTAGTGTTTAAAGTAGAAAGCTGAAAATAAATATATTTAACTTTTATATATTTGAAACGTGCCGTACGAAACATAACTGTTTGCGCAATATATGAATATTTAATATTTAAAAAATATATTTATTAAATAAAAATAAATATTTGAAAAGCATAAATATTTAGAATATATATTTACAAAAAACGTATTTATTAAATAAAAATAAATATAATTAAAAAATATAAATTTATTTTAAAAATGTATATATTTTTAAAAAATATATATTTGAAAAATATAAATATCTAAAAATATATATATATATATATATATATATATATATATATATATATATATATATATATTTGAAAAACGTATTTATTAAATAAAAATAAATATAATAAAAAATATAAATTTGAAAAATAAATTTATTTTAAAAATGTATATATTTTTTAATATATATATATATATATATATATATATATATATATATATATATATTTGAAAAATATAAATATTTAAAAAATATATATTCGAAAATTATATTTATTAAATAAAAATAAATATTTTAAAAATAAATATATATGATTTTTATATATATTTGTTTAAAAAACATATATATTAAATGAATATAATATATATTTGAAAAATAATTATGTCTCAAACGGCGCCCCATATTTATCGGTTGGTAGATGTACCACACATGGTAATTTTTTAATAACATTAAAATCTGTTTTATACTTTAATGGTAGTTTATTCCATTTAGTAGTTTCCACTAAATAAATTTAATATATGACCAAATTTTTCTTCATCAACATTTTTACAAATATATGCTAATTTTCCAATTATCGAAAGTATAATATTATTATTAGAAAAATTATTATTTTTATTTGTTTGTAATCATTATATTTATATTTTGATAAAGCATTTATACATGTCAACTCCCTACCCCCAAGGGAGGCTGGGTAGGAGGTATTTTTAAAATGGTATTCCTTATTTTTTATAGCAGAATCGGATAGAGCATGAAAACATAAGTAGATTTTATCTAAAAAAAAATTTTGTAGACACAAACACAAACAAGTACACATACACGCGAGACGTAATTCCGACCGAGCAACCTCCTCGTGGTACGTCGTCCCATTTTAATGTACCACCTGGAATATCTTCAGGATCATGCACCGTATTAAAAAATGTTTTAAATAAAAGTTTAACGATATGGAGAGGGACTTTCGATCCTGTAAAGAAATTCAACCCCCTACTCCCATGGGAGGCTGGGAAGGGGTATTTTTAAAATTTTAAATGGTAACCCCCATTTTTTATAGCAGAATCGGATAGAGCGTACAAAAATAAATAGATTTTATCTAAAAGACACACACACGCAAACTCAGACACAAACACAAAAAAATACACATACACACGAGCACATGACACGTAAATCCGACCGCGCAACCTCTTCGTAGTACGTCTCGGGTAAATCTAATGCCAGCGGTAAATTGTTGTCAGGATGTCCTCACCGATACACATACATACACACAAACACACACACACACACACACCCACACTACTTCGATTGTTTCCGGAAAATTATGTATTGAAAACAATTTTGTTGATTGCAGCGCCATCTACCAAAAGAACAAAAGTTTTTTTTTATAAAATCTACTTATTTTTTCACGCTCTATCCAATTTTGTTATAAAAAGGGGGGTTACCATTTAAAATTTTAAAACTACCTTCTTTCTAGCCTCCCCTGGGGGGTGGGGGGTTGAATTTATTTACAGGGTTGGATGTCCCCTTCCAAATCGTTAAACTTTTATTTTAAACATATTTTTATATGATGCATAATCCTGAAGATATTCCAGGTGGTACATTAAAATGGGACACCCGGTATGTTGAAATATGTGGAGGAGAGGGGAATATATTTTAAGCATATATTAATTTTAATAATAATATTTTTAATTGTTCATATATACTAATAATAGAACAATCTATATTAATTAACGAAAATATAAATGTTAGGAGGAAGTAACGCCGTACTTGTTGATAGATAAAATGTATTAACGGATTTCCCGGCGGTGATTGTTAGGAAATATATTGTTGTTATTCCATGAAGTAGTTAATTTTATTTAAATTCCAATATTTCGTTACATATCTTGTAACTTCATCAGGGAAACTAAAATGTACATAATTTCTTTTGTGAAGTTAAGTTAAACAGAATAAATCTAGTTGTACTTACAATAGTTATAACTGGTGTAATCACTTGCCAAATTGATAATTTCAGAAACATTCAAATTTTGTTGTTAAAGTTTAAGTTCTATAACATGTAATTCAGTATAGAACTTAAACTTTAACAACAAAATTTGAATGTTTCTGAAATTATCAATTTGGCAAGTGATTACACCAGTTATAACTATTGTAAGTACAACTAGATTTATTCTGTTTAACTTAACTTCACAAAAGAAATTATGTACATTTTAGTTTCCCTGATGAAGTTACAAAATATGTAACGAAATATTGGAATTTAAATAAAATTAACTACTTCATGGAATAACAACAATATATTTCCTAACAATCACCGCCGAGAAATCCGTTAATACATTTTAACCGAAAATATAAATTTTTCTGCTTTTACCAGTGTGTTAAGATGGCGTATTATTAGACCAACGCAGTTCGTAGTTGGCGTGTAAAACATAAAAATTAATGTCTACATTTCAATGTTTCAATTCATCGTTTTAACATTTGACGCTGTTGCCTGATGATGAATATTTATTCGAAATCGATCGCACATAGTATTTAATAAATAAACATATTAAAACTCAGTCTGTTCAAGCACCATTATTTAACCCTAATACAAAGCAAACTGACATGGAGTCATTCATTCATAACTCAGTGAATATAATGACATTTTATCCCCCAACATTGATATAGTGTGTGCCAAAATTTCTCTTAACAATACACAACCTGTATGTTCTTATGTTTCAGTATGTTACTTCTTTGAATCTTTACCATTTATCAATAACAATTTTCTAATAACTGGTGATTTTAACATCCCTGAGTATGCTTTAGCCTTTAGTTCCCTAGGGTCGATAAACTTACTAGTATGTTGGAATTTTTTGATGCTAATCAATTTAATAAAATCGTTAACGTCAACATCAAACTTTGGATTGCATTATTTCTAATCATAAATGTACGGTAAAACTTTCCTCGGAATTATTATTTGATATTGAATACCCACTCGACCACCCACTTCTTAATATTACTTTTGAATTTAATGACCGACCGAGGCGGCTTGGTAGTAGCTTACTAGCTTCACGATCCAGCGGTTCTGGGTTCGAATCCCGGGTAAGGTATGGATATCTGTGTGTCCTTTCATCATCTCCATCAACGCAGCTTGAAGAAACGATATGTTATAAAAAGTATGAATAGAATCACCCATATCAATATCATGAAATTTTTATAACTTGTAATAAGTTCATATACAATAAAGAATTATTAGCTCTTAAAATTACATTTGAATTTAATGAGTCTTTTAAATTAAAGTCACATACTGTTTCATTTCGGAATTCTAATTTCAAAAAGGCTAATTATGTGAAATTGAATCAACTTATAGAACAATTTGATTTGTCCTGTTTGAGTAATTTTTCCGACGTTGATCTTGCTTGTAAGTTCTTTTATAGTACCATATATTGGTTTTTATTTTTGATCAGTGTGTTCCTTTTACTGATATTTCTAACAAAAAGTTTCCTCCATGGTTTAAAAAAGTTGTTATTAAGAGACTACAGGCTAAGATTCGCGTCAGAAAACTACTCTCTCGGTTTCCACATAATAAATCTTTTGTTGCTAAATTTCATACCTTAAAATTAGATTTAAAACCTTGATCAAAAGATCATATGCTAAATACCGTGAGTATTTTTTAACGTGAAACATTGGGTTTGTCATATGGTTACGACTTGACATTTGATTGACAGCAATGTATTTGCCCGTTCCATTTAAAATAAAACATAAGGAACGAATTTGACATTTGATAAGACGTCAAAAGAGGGTAATTTTGTTTAAATAACTATACCTGCATTCTAAATTAAAATTAGTTGTAGAAAAAATATAGTGTGTACCTTGTGCCCGAGTGGTTTTCTGACTCGGATAAATTTCTTACAATATTTAAATATAATACTTCTATCAAATTCATTCTCCATGTGTCATTTTAAACGAGACAGACAAATACATTGCTGTCAATCAAATGTCTAATCGTAACTTAAAGGAAAATTCAACGGTTATCTGTCATATTGACAAGATGTCATTAGAGGTTAATTTTGTTTAAATAATTATACCTGTTATCTAGAAAGTAAATTTAGATGTAGAAAAAATACTGTGTGCACCTTGTTCCCGAAATATGTTTAGTTCTCTCGAGTGGTTTTCGGTGTCCCCTAAATTTCTTACAATATTTAAATATAATACTTCTGTCAGATTCGTTCCCTATGTTTCATTTTAAGTGGAACGGGCAAATACATTGCTCTCAATCAAATATCAAGTCGTAACCATGGATATGACAAACCCAATGTTTCACGTTAAAAATACTCACGGTATATAGAGGCGTGTGTGAGCTCTATTTCAACTGAACCAAACAAGTTTTAGAACTATATTAATTTCAAACGAAATATGTCTAAATATCCTTGCTTGATGCAATATAATGACACATGTATTAATTAATCTACAAATTTAAATCGTTTATTCAGTAAATCGAATAAAGATATGTTTATATTTTATTTTTCTCGTGAAAACTGGGAGGATGTTTACAAGGCAATGGGTGCTAATTTAAAATTTGATATATTTTTAAATATTTTTTTATATTATCTTAATATCTGTTTTAAAAAAACACAATTTAAATCTAGAAAAAACACTTGGATAACAAAAGATATAATAAGACAGTCTAATCATATCAAAGATCTTTTTCATTTATATAAGAATGGGCTCGTATCGTTACAGTTTTATAATAAATGTAAAAGTAATTATAAAAAATCTATATTACAGATAAAAAGAAATCATAATACTCAGCTTATTGAAAAATCTATAAATAGTACAAAATGTATATGGAATATTATTAACGAAAATGTTTGTAAAATAAATTATGCAAATAATAACTTTCAGGAAATTAGATGTGATGGTGTGGTTGCCAATTGTACATCTGATGCAGCTAATTTATTTAATAATTACTTTATAAACATAGCCCCTGATACTGCTGATAAGGCGATTAATGAATCTAATATGAATTATCCCACTATAGAAAATAACTATAATAGTATTTTTTAACTCCTACAACTGAGGAGGAAGTAAGTTTGATTATCTTGTCGTTAAATAGCTCATCTGCTGCAGGTTTGGATGAAATTCCTGTTAAACTTTTAAAACAATGTTTAGAAGTGTATATTACTCCTTTAACGCATTGTTTAAACAGTTCTATGCAAGACGGTATATTTCCAGATGCACTTAAGTATGTAAAAGTTATAGCTCTCTATAAGAAAGGCGAAAAGGGTAACGTTATGAATTATAGGCCTATAAGTATAGTTTTGGCTTTCCATAAAATATATGAGAAAGTTCTTTTAGTTAGAAT